>BHFT01072054.1:0-15030 GCA_004320025.1 Laticauda laticaudata
AAATTTTTGCCACTTTTTGGAGCGGATGACAATGGATGGAGCCACCCCCAAAATTTTGCTCGTCCGCTGTGTCCTTCATGCATACATTTTGCATCCGTCAGCCAATGGGACCTAGCCTTAAATCAGGATGACTTAACTTGTGGTCTTCCGAGGGTTGCTGAACTACCATTCCTGCCAACCCAATCAGCCTAGAAATCATGAGGATTAAGGAATCCATATCCAGAGAGCATTGGTTTTCCAACATTGCATTAAATCCATTTAGAAAGATCTGTAGAGATTTAGAACCAATTGATCCTAGTATATAGAATGACCACTCCTTGATTCCTACCCTTGTTTTATTGCTAGCTAAAAACTCTGAGAACATATCAGAACCATGTGCAACTGTTGTGTATTTAAAAGACAATTATCTGTTTCATCTATTTCAAAGTCAGAGAGGAGTGTTTCTTTGACAGAAATGTCAGGGAGACTCAAAGCAATGAATTGCTGAATAAACTTGTTGAAAGTACGTATGCTTACTACCAAGGGATGAATGTTTTCAATCAAACACCTAAATCCTGGTCTAAGTTATTGTAATAAATATATTATGGGGAGTGGGGGAGAATAAAACATTGCACCACTCAAAAGCATAGTTATTCCTACTTTAGAGGTATTTATTCATTAATCTGGCAAGAAACATTAGATTTTGAGGTTCAGATTTTGACATTCAGAGAACAAATACCAGGCTGAATATGTTGGTTGTGAAACAAAAAGAAAAACCTTCAGTATCCTCTCTCTTTCTCATCTTGCTCCCCGCCCCCATTCATAGTATGTCATAACTGTAAAGAAATTTAAGGGTCTCTTCAGACTGGTGCTACAGATAGTATCAATAGCATAAGCTTTCAGCCAGCAACAATCTTCTAGATTTCATAGAAGGAGGGCAAAACGCTTCTAGTAAGGCAACATGGAGATTTTCACAAGTAATTCCACCCAAGTGTGTTTTAAAACCAACTGATGCCATTAATTTAATAATACCAGTCCACTCCACCAGCTATATCTAATAACTACTGGAAGAACTCTGGGACAATGAAGATAACACAGTCATATAGTTTAAAAGTGACAGTTCAAACACATCCTATGTAGAAAATAAAGTATCCTGAAGATACAAACATTCTTTTTGCAAGATCTTTCATGTTATCCTTTTCTGTGAGAAAGGAGCTGCATTGTCTCCAAAGTAACACTGTTGTAATTGTGGACGGGGCTTCTGAAAAACTGAGTTCTGGCATCTTTCCACTTTCTTTTACAAATCAAATATTCCTCCTTCTCTGACTGTATGGATCCAGGGATATTAGATCTCTTTCTTTTCTTCTGCAACTGAGAAAGGGGTAGAACTGGAAGCAAAGATGTGCTGTATCATTTCACTGCCCACAGATGGAAGCAGGTGGCAGCCTCGAGGAAAACATAATTCCTTTACTCTACATTGCAATTTCCCTCTAAATTCAAATTCACAGGGAACAAATGAAACAGTCTCAAAAGATGTTGCAGGCTGAGAAAATAATGAAAACATTAAATTGTGCTCCTCCATGGTTTTGTTTGGGATCTGCCATCATTCTAGCTTTATGCAATACTTGGTTGTATTTCTCAGTAAAATTACAGATTCATACATCATGCCTCTTGCTGGGGTAAAGAGACACAGGGGATAAGAAAACCAGGCTGTGTTCCACTGTATAGCAACAACATCTCCCTTTCTGTTCTTCCTTTGCATTTTAACTGGTTTCAGCACTGAGCAGCTGGGCTTTGAAAGACTGGTTGTTGCTGATAAACTAAAGCTTTAGCTGAAGCTAGCAGCTGTTAAGCCAAGCAGATGAAACTCAGGGACCAGCTGGCTAGAGCCAGAGGCAACTAGGAAAGTGACAGTGAAGAATTCTATTCCAGCTGTGAGAAATAAACTTCCAGAAAAGGGAAAGCACTGCTGAAAGGGAGTTGAGATGCAGCAGTGTTCATTGGGTGATTAACCTCATCAGCCTGGGCAAGTGGAGGCATGGCCAGTTGGGAACTAGGCTAGGGAAGAAATTATTGCCACATTTTCCAAGCTCTCAGAATACATTCTACTACTAATCCCAGTTGTCTTTTGTAAGAAGCCATATACCATTTTGATCTTCACAAGACAGATATCAAACCAACCAAATGCATTATGAATAAAGTCCAAGTTAGAAACAGGTGCTTTGTTTTGCAACATGTCAGCTTTTCATTTAATATATAAAACTGATTACCTCCTTCAAAATCAAATCAGGCAAAAGGCTGGCAGATACAAATAAAACTATCACAAGCCACAACCTCTTGATGTATGGCTCCTGGATTCTCCTGGGAAATCAAATTACCCTGTTATGTCCTTAGATGGGTTTTAGAGCATGCTTTTTCAAGGTTTTAGATACTTTGGGCTTTATAGTTGCGTCTTTCTCTCCAAAATGATTTCTGCAGAACAGGCACAACATGCAGAAATTAGCAGGGTGAAACTTTTTGAGAATCTATTCCTATGTTGAGAAGTTATTTCTTTTACATTTCTCTGTTTCTTCAGAGAGAAGGAAATTGTCCTACCTACATGACCTATTTCTGTTAGATCAAGCAGGAATGCTCTGTGTTGTTATTCTTTGTTGGTTCACAGGGGAATATCTTGATTTAAAATAGCACTGAGACAATGAATGAATGTTGCTTTTTGTTTAAAAAAAAAGACTTAGTAAGTTTAAACTATGATTATTGACATCACTGTAAATATACAAAATAAAAAGTATTGCAGCCAAAAACCCCCACTATAAGCAAATTCATCCAAAGTATCGTTTTGTAAGCAGCTCAGAAATTCAGTACATTTGGAATTTTGACAAGATACCAGATAAAATGACTGCACTTATGAAATGACTGCCATGGGTGGAAACTTGTTCATTCAAAAAAAAAAGTCCATCCTTGCTAAAATATGTATATTTCTGTTAAGGTTCAGAATGGTAGACAAATACATTAAAGAGTGCACGCTAAGAATTTTAGTTATAACTGGACAATCCAGGAGCTGTGAAATCATCATTTCAGAGATATTTCCTCATCTAAAGAGATCAACAGATGATGGTGCTGGGCAAGCAAAAAAGCAGTGAGGCCAGAAGTGATTTCCACTTACCAGCTTCACTGTCGACTTTTCCTTGTGGACAATCACACGACTACAATTGCTTTTGCCAATACAGTTGGTCTTAAGAGCTTTGAAATTTTAATCCCATAGGAATAATGGGTCCAGATTTTGGAGCCATTCTTTAAGCTAGCCTATTTGAAGTACCTTGTCCATGCTTTTCTTAAAAGCCTTCAGTGATGGAGCTCCCACAACTTCTGAAGGCAAGCCATTCCACAGGTTGATTCTTTTCACTGTCAGGAAATTTCTCCTTAGTTCTAGGTTGCATCTCTACTTAATTGTTACAAACAGACTAACAGACAGGATAATTTTACTGGTATATAGATATACAAATAGATCAATGGGAAAGATTGTGGTTGAAAGGACTGATAATGTTAATTTTACTCCTTTCAACCACAAACTTTCCCACTGATTCATTCACATTATCTTATCATCTAAGATATATATTTTAATAAAATTGTACACTGGTATGTGTCACCAGAGAAGTTATCTAGAATCTATAAAGGTATTTTAATTGCTGTTGGAAATATGGAAAGCAAGAAGGTAGATTTTACATTGCATGGTGGACTTGTGAAAAAAACACCACCACCAAAAATACAAATGATGATGCAGGGAATTTTAAAAATCAAATTTAGATGAAGCAAGATTTTTTTCTTATTAGGATTTATGGATAATAAACTGATTTTTCATATAGTAAGTGAAGTGAGGTTATTACATGTGGAATGATACAAAAATAATCATAATGGATGAATGGATTTTAAAATGGCAGATCTTGAGGCTATAGCTAAGTTGACTTGTTTGATTAGGGTGGGGTTATTATTAGAAGGTAAATTAGTGAAATATCTTGCCTATCCTTCCAGTGGAGTTGCTCTCTATATTTCAAGCTTAGCTTATCCATTTTCTGCTTATTTTGAAACAGAGCCCAGATGGCAACAACCCATTTTTATTTTCTAAGACTTCTTATAGAGGCTCAAAACATTCTTAAGTATCACTGAGGCATTTTTTTTGCTATGGATATAACATGATTATCTTCCTTGAGATTAAGAGGCACTGAAGTTGACTTCAAAAGATTCTTTCATGTTACTTTGCAGCTTTGACTGATGTCTGCGTAGAAGCCACTTTGGCTATTGCAACTGGCAGCTAAGGCAGAAAGAACAATGTAGATGCTTCACTTTGATGTCAAAAATTGAAAAACAGTGTTGCTTTGCTATCCAACTTTAAGGAAGTGCTTCATTCAAACTTTCATAGGGGGTGTGAGTGTTAAATACAGTTGCCTCTCTTAGCCCTCCAATATCTCAGATGCTCTTCCTACCCACCTCCATTCCTCATGATGAAAAAGCCCAGGCACTCCTTAAGCTTCAGCAGTTCAACGAAGGCTGCATGTATGACTTGGGGACAGCAATAGAGGAAGAGGTGGTGTGGTGTACCATTAGTACCCATGACTGTTCCTGCTTTTCTTGTCCCACTTTCTGTTCTTTATGCCTCTTTTATCTTCCCTATTGGACTGCATGGTCTAGTTAGATTGTTAGTTTGTTTTTAAGATGGAGATGTGGGTCAAAGGGGAGTCTATCTTCATCAAAGCTAGCACCCCCTCAAACTTCTGCTCAGTTGGCCTTTTGATATTCAGTGCAGCAGCAAAATTTCCCAGAGTGTTCCATAACTGCAGGACAGCCTTTGGGAAATTTCTCAGCAGAAAAATATTTACCTTTATGTGATATGTTATTATGTTTTCTTGCACTGATATTACCTGTCCAAAATAGAAAGTTGACCTTAGAATGAGAAGTGGATGCCTCTGATTAAAGAAATTCATTTGTGGCAGCTTAGTAATTGCCTTTGTACTTCAGAGCCCTTATGAAACATGCTAAATCAGAGCTTTAAATCTGGATTATGATCGGTTATTGAACATTCTGCAAGGTATACCATGGATTGTCGAATACACACATCTCTATGGTGTTAGTGGTGTCTTGGAACATTATTTCTGACTTTAGGCCAGTCCTTCTTCCCTTTAAAATGTGTAGATCTCAGCTCCCATGCTGGCTGAGGAATTACAGGAGTTAAATATGTCTTAATATTGCCAAAGATGAGACACTATTTTAGACTAGCTTTTGTTTGTTTGGGCTTCTGCATTGTTCCATTGCATTGCATTCTGAAATCTGTGTGATGGCCTAATAATCAGAGAAACTAAATATTTCCATGTAAAACTTTCAGCTGATGAAGCCTAATTTCAATTTGATTACATAGAAAGAGAAATAATGCAGATTCTCTTCTGGCACACCTCTTGTGCCTAATCAGCATCATTATTAACTTCTTTACACATCTATTGCTAACTTACAAAGGTAGCATTTAATACACTCAAGATTTTGAATGTACCTAGCAGCCATGAAAATCTGAGAATATATTTTGGATCAGTTTAATGAATTCTTGTTTATTCTAGACTTCTGATGTATTTCCTTAAAAAAGGCGTACATTACTTGTGTTTTCCAGGTACATATGCATGGCCAAATGAAGGAGAGGCATAAGAATGAGACAACATCACTGAATTATCACTGTAGAATTGTTCCAAATGTGCTGTTTCAAGAGGCAACTGGACTTTCTGGTTTTTCTTTGAAGACATTTTGCTTTTCATCCAAAAAGCTTCTTCAGCTCTGAGGACGTTGAAGAAGCTTCTTGGATGAGAAACAAAACGTCTTTAAAGAAAAACCAGAAAGTCCAGTTACCTCTTAAAAAAGCACCTTTAGGACAACCATGACCTGAATGATTGAGAATCTCCCAACACCAAAGAATTATGTAGATATCATTTATACAGGATTCTGCCCAAGCTGGGTAACAGTAGATTTAAAAGGAAAAGATTTGACAGTAATAATCTGAAGGTATTCGGGAAACTTGATTGATGTTTCTGGTCACTATGAATCAAGCTGAATTTCAAGAGACAGATGTTATCTTTGACTTAGACAAGGGAGCAGAGACCTTCTATAACTGCAACTAAAAACTCTAAATGTATTTGCCAAGTAAAGAAGATTGTAGATACTGCACACCCTCCAGTTTAAGATTGACTACCCTTAATATCACTAAAATAAAATAATTAAATAGTCACAAATGAGGCTAGCCAATGGGAAAACAGCCAGAAAAAACTAGGTAAATATTGGTTCTACTGGGGGCTTTGGATAGTTATTATGGCAAGATACATTTCTAATGGAGACACCATCGTTCCCAGTAGTGGAATTAGTTTCTCAGGTGTTGGCAGGTATTTGGAAAAGATGCGAGATAAATGTCCTGCATCAGCATGGTTGAACAACTTGGCCATTTCTGTGCAAATGATCTTTTTGGAAAAGAAGCCCTCAGGGGCAGCTGCCTGTCCTTGTACTCAATCAGTACTGTATTATATAACATGTTGTGCAATTACTGAGCCAGCACTTAAGCTTCATTTGGGGGCCAGGGGAACAATTTTTTGATTTATGGAATAATATCTTTCTTCTTTTGTGCAGTAAATATTTGGCGAGCGTGTGAGTAGATTCTCATTCATATCTTGCCACAGGCCATGTTTTGCAATAACATCCATCAGTTTGCAATATAGACAGTGGCTTGGAAAGAAGTAAGGAGAATTCAAAGATTGTCCAAAGTTCCAGGCTGCACTTTTGATGGAGGCCCAAGTGGGAAAAAAGACCCAGGGTGGAATAATGAAATGGAGGCAACAAACAATGACCAAGCTGCTCAAGTGTCTCCACCTCTGCTCGTGTTTCCAGCAGCTGAGATTGTTACAGGTCCTCTTGGGCTCTGAACTTCTTCTCAACTATTTTAATCAGCTCGGTTTCAATTGCTCTTGTGTTTAACTGAAGAGGATGCAGATCTATAATGTCTGTGCATTTAGAAGGGTTGGTTTTGTGTTATAGTCCTCTAATTATAACCACAATTGAGCCCAAATGCTAAGTGAAGCATTTGTTAAGTGAGTTTGCTCCATTTTATGACTTTTCTTGCCATAGCTGTTAAGTGAATCATTGCATTTGTTAAGTTAGTCACGTGGTTGTTAAGTGAATCTGGCTTTCCCATTGACCTTGCTTGTGAAAAGGTCACAAAAACGGATCTCATGACCCAGGACATTGCAACCACCATCTGAATTTTGATCACGTGACCATGGGGATGCTGCAATGGTTGTAAATGTGAGAAATGGTTGTAAGTCATTTTTTTCGGCACTGTCACTTTGAACAGTCCCTAAATGAATTGTTGGAAGTCAAGGACTATCTGTATTTTTACAAATAAAACTCCACACTATTTGAACCAATGTATTTCATAAATGTGTCCATTGAAGGTCCTTGGAAACTTGGCTGTGAAGACACCAGTCTCAGCTATATAAAGTATAGTTTACTATAAATGACAGTCCTTATTTCAGAAAGATGTCCTTTACATTTATTTATCTATTGAAAACTTACTTTTGTTCTTTCTTTTGGTCATTTAACTTCTACAATACAGTTGGTATCAATTAATCTGAAAAAATATAGAAATTGAATTGTCTTTTTAATTTTACATATACAATTTGATTTTGGATATTTTTATTAAAGCTTTTCTTGTCTTGTACTTGAATTTTCCTTTGTAAAGCAAAAGGAAATTACTTTTTTTTCATCCTTACAAAGGTCTGTCGTGTTTGTACCTTTTTCAGCTTTTTCCTTTATGTTTTCCAAGAAAATAGGATCTATATAGCGTAACAGAATATTACCTTTCTTTTAATGCTTTTTAATGTGTATGGTTTTATAGTTTTAATATGGCTTTTATGCTGTTTTAACTTTTGCTTGGGAGCATCCCAGAATAGATTAGAAATATTTTAAATAAACAAAGAGAAGTCCGGTGGCAAATAGGTGTTGTAGAAGCAGTTCTATTGGCCACGTTTGAATAGAAAGCACTAAAATTATGATTTTGATAGCTTTTTTGCAAGATTACTTCATTCTGATACTCATTTTCACTTGAATGGCTAAGCTGCCTTTGTTTCCTGGCCTTGAACTATTTAGTACATTCATGAACATGATCCTCCTGATGGTGCAGTGGCCTAGAGATGGAGCTCTTGCCTCACAATCAAGACGCTATTTCTCTCTCTGGGCATGATGGGTGTATCTGGCCATCTGGCCAGTAAACACTCAGCTCCATTCAGTTGCCCAAACTCCACTCCACAAGAGGTCATTAAAAGATGATGATGGAAGAAGAAGAAGAAGAAGAAGAAGAAGAAGAAGAAGAAGAAGAAGAAGAAGAAGAAGAAGAAGAAGAAGAAGAAGGTGATGATGGTGTTCCTATGGGAGATAATTGTGTTCGTTAGGGCCCTAAAGAATGCATGGCACAGCACATACTTGCCTCTTCATGAAAAAACCATTTTGGCCTTGAACATTCTGAAGAAAGTGTTTATCTTTGTGAGCAGGGAAAAGCCATCATATTTTAAGCAGAATCTTCTTCATGCTTTTTCAGGATGGGAAAAAAAACATTCAAAAAGTAATTGGATCCAGTTGCTTTCTAAATAGCTGAATATTTACATGGAGGCAGCTTATTAATCACAACCCCATATGGCAGGAATGCTTGCACAGAAACTTTGAGCAAGTGCTTTGCACTAGTCAGCTTGTCTCATGGATGTCTTCCTGACAGCTCCACTTCCATCACAATCAGTTGCGACACCATAATTACAGATTCGGGAGCTTTGCTGCCTCCAAATGATTGATTGTTTGATACACACAATTTAGGAGATAGATGTTCTTATGTAAATTAACTATTTAGCAAGGGACACAGCTATACAGCAAAGAGAGTAAAAAAAAAAAGAAGTAGCTATATCTTGCTGGGCCAGTGTGTCACCATGGAGATTCAGATTTCTTGAGAAGAACTTGAAGTGAAGCTTCTTTTCAGTATCCTCAGGATGACAGTGAGAAATTCCCTATTTAGCGTCAGCCACAAAATTAGAGATTATTTGTCTTTGCAACTTTTTTTGTTCATAAACTGTAGATGCTAAGAGCTTATGAGTTTGTTAATTGAAATTGAGTCAGACAATAGTTTTTGGAAGGAGCTGAAAGCTATACAATGGAGTTCTTACTGCTTGTCGTGTTTACACTCACCCTACAATTGTCTTTACTCACAGGCTTTGTTCAATGATTTAAAAAGACTGGACAGAGATGACAGCAGAACACAATAAATATATTTATACACTAAATTACTTCACCTGCTTTCGTTTAGATGTATTAGGTTACAAATGTATTATACCCTTCTGGAAAAGTAAACCTTGGCTGAATTATTTTATATCGAGAGTGTTATATCAAGTCTAGTTTTATTCTCCCTTTCCTACATCTGAAAGTGGACTTTCTTTTTTGACCCTGTCCAGACTGGATCTGCAAGAAGTTCCAGTCAGTAAAAATGATACATAGGAACTTCTGTACTAGCAATTCATCCATGCAAAGCTGTTCAGGACTATATCAAACTGTTTGTTTCTGATTTTTATCCATCTGGGAACACAATCTTTTTTACATTACTTCTTCTGGTAGTACATTAGAAATAAATTTCTACTTAAATATGAACTGAAAAATAAGGGCAGCATTGGTTTCGGTTCTTGTTATTAAACATTACATATGAAATGAGGTTTTATGAGGTTTTTGAAGTATGGAGTAAATTATCTATTGGATATTTTATTCACTTATTTAAGTGACACCACTCCTCAGTGCTATTTTAGGGAATATTTCTGAGCCTAATCCCAGTTCATAAGACATAGCATAAAATAAGATGAACTGAAGTGGAGATCCATTTTACATTAATAATTTGATAAATCATTCTACCCTTATATTATCCTCAAAATAACCAAGTAACTGTGCTCCTGCTTCCTAAAAATACCTTCTTTTAAAGTACTCTTCCTTAAAAATAGCTTTTCTGTTTCATACTACGGTGGTAACTTGGTATTCAATTGCTTTGAAACTCATTGAATTTGGTGCTCAATGCATTTTGATATGAAAATGTTGTCCCAGTGCTCACGGTTTATTTGGTACTCAACCCACATGCTAGAACTTCTTGGTGTCAGCTGACTTGTGACTCACTATATTATTCCATATGGGGAAAAATTGTTTGGTATTCATTGGTTTTGATACTCATTGCATTTCCTGGAACCAATTAACAATGAGTATCAATATTACAAAAGACTATATTACAAAAGACAGTTCAGACTTCTCAGATGAGCATACAACTAGACAGGCATAATCATTGATGTATAACTTTCATTATTCGCTTGTTTTCAGTTGAAGTCTTGTCTCATCTTGATAAGAGGATCAGATAATTTATCACTAACCAAAATCACTTGATAGCATAATAACGTCACTGATGAAAAATAAAGGTTTTTTTTCTTTATTAGATTTATATCCTGCTGTTTTGCCATGGCAAAGCATGGATAGTAGTTCATGAATCTGAAAGTGAGGAACAGCACAAATGAGATAGAAGAGGAAAGGATTTATTGAGCATAGCAAGATAAAATAATAACAACTTTAATATAGACCAAAAATGTTCATAGATGAGGCAGCCAAATGAGAAGTGGCAACATTCAATAGGGAAGAGATGCTCCTACCCACCCAAGTTTGAAAGCATGCATCATTGTGAGTGGATAAATAGGTTCAACTTCATGGGAAAAAAGCTAGCTGCATTTTGTGTGTGTGTGTAGAGTCGAAGCTGGCACTGGGCCTGGCCGGACACAAGATATCATGACATGAGGTGAGGTGAGGTGAGATTGGTGGAGGAGTCTGGAAGAACCAGCAACCCAAGTACCACTAGACAATTGTTGTAAAGTTAGTTTGCCCCTGCAATGCACCAAGAATTGATGCACAAGCTCTGTATAGAATGAACTAACCATCTAGTTCATTCTGTTTGGCACCATCTATCCCTAATGCACCACTGAGGCAAACTAGCTTTATACCAATTAACTAGCGGCGCTCGAGTTGCTGGCTCTTCCAGTGTCCTCCACTGAGCAATCCTAATCAATCAGGACCGCATTGATTCCAGCATGTGTAGATTTCCCTGAGAGCCGTGGTGGCGCAGTGGTTAGAATGCAATACTGCAGGCTATTTCTGCTCACTGGCTGCCAGCAGTTGACAGTTCCAGTCTCACTGGCTCAAGGTTGACTAAGCCTTCCATCCTTCCAAGGTCAGTAAAATGAGGACCCAGATTGCTGGGGGCAATAGGCTGACTCTGTAAACTGCTTAGAGAGGGTTGTAAAAGAACTGTGAAATGATATATAAGTCTAAGTGCTATTGCTATTGCTACTGCTATTGTAAGCCCTGTGCTAAATAAATAAATTCAATAGGGGAATGTGAATACAGAACATAATTTGAGATTCCTTCAGCAACCCATCATCTTCAAAGGCAAAGCAAATGTTTCTTTGGATACTCCAGCTGGCACATAGCGCCTTTCCTAAACATCAAGTCTATGCTGAAGCTCATAATTAAGAGGAGCTTCAAAGTTTATATAATGTTTTATTGCAACTGTTCATACTTTTAATTAAGCGTACTCACTGTTTATATTGCTTGCCTATTAGCTGTCAAAAGTTTCTGTGAGATGGTACCATCTCATTACATCAAACCCTCATGGCTTAGGTAGCTGGGCTTGGAGTTAAAAGGAAGCGATAAATCTTGAAATAAACTGCAGTAGAAGAGATGGGGAAAACAAAAAACAAAAGCTAACTATGAGAAAGTTATAAAGTGGGGAAAGGAAGCATGAAAGCTCTTATGCTCGCATTTGAAAATTAAAATTAAAGCTTTACCAAACCATGCCGTGTACAGGAATTCAGAAGAAAAGCCATACTATACAGGAAATCACAGACAAAAATGGGGGCACACCATGTACTGTTTTGTACCTTGCCTGCATAAAATAATCATCTTACACCGTATTACACCACCTTTCCTCCAGACACTGAAGGTGACATAGATTGCAATTTTTCTCCTTTTTCAGGAATGGCAGTTCCCACTATCAGATTAATTTCACTAACTCTGTGACGTTATCACACTGTCATGTTCCATGTGAAGCTGAAGAATAGCACTTATCTTTAGAAGAGGAAAACAAACGTTATAATGTCCCCATCTTCATAGAAGGCAGGCAAGGTTTGCTATGATTGTCAGCAAAAAAGGCCAGAAGAAGAGAGGTTGCAGGTGGGGGTGGGATAAGGGAATTACTTCCCAGATCTATTGGCCCTGAGATAACCACTTCCATCATTCTTAAAATAAAACCAATATATGTGCAAGATTTATGGAGCAGAGCAATTTAGGGCAGTGTACTGTTATGACTGAAAGACGCGAAATTTTCTCACATCAGCTCAGTGAATATTGAAGAATCTTGTGAAAGGTAAAGTGTCCTCTTAGGATGCCCAGATTCCCCAGGACTAATTAAAAATGGAGAACTTTACAGTGTCTCTTGTCAGCAAATCCCTCCCACCTAGCCCCGTTTGAATGTTGTTGATAAAGTGCAAACATAGCTAGAATTTTCCATGTGAGACATTAGAGAGGGAAAAAGCAGTTATCATATACTGTTTATATTTGGAATAGGGCAGTTGGGAAATATTCCCAAACAGCGCAGGGAAAAATGTTGTTTTTAGTACAGAGTGCACTTTTTATGATCTAGGGAATAGGTTTCAGTTGCAGTGGAAAATTAAATCGAGATTTGGAAAGGCAGCCGCTGGAAAGATTTGTAGTAGAATCTGTTTGTCTTCGCTTAAACTGGACATTCAGGATGGTTTCCATAGTATAAGACTAAAATGCCTTGTCCAGGATATGCCCAAAACAATGTGTTGCTTGAAATATGACAGCAAATTGTCTCCCCACCAATACCGCTCCATTCAAGGTGCAAGAGTCCAGAGCTGGCAAAGCTATTTGGCATATCAGGTAGAACATCTCTCCTGGGGATTAAAAATACAACAAGTTTAACAGCAATCTTTTGCTGACTTTTCATACTCTTCAAAATAGGCTGCCTGCTCCTCTTGTTAAGACTCTAGGACAGATTTAGGAAAATGCAGAAGTGCTATCCATCAAATAGCAAAAAGACAATTTGACCACTAATTTGCAAATTTTCACGGGCAACTGCAGCAAGTCAGAATGACATAAAAACAAGCACATTTATTTGATGTCACAAAACAAGAATTGGGCTTGCAAAGTTGAACCCTAACATCAGATGCAGGTACAGGAGTTGTTGGGTCTGTTCCTTTTAAACAAATTATAACCTCCTGGTTCCATCCCATCAAATTTTGATAATAGCAACAATATTGTATCTTCCCTCATATACTAGAACATTGGATTCTCCCTGTTTCCTCTCCATACTTGGAGCATTAATGTAGAGTCATCTTTATGGCTGACCTTACATTTGCTCACTGCATCTCCTGGTTTGTATCTCAGTGTCTCTTCCTTCACACCACTTCTTTCCTCATTGTTAGATTTGGAATAACAGAATAACAGAATTGGAAGGAAACTTGGAGGTCTTATAGTCCAGCTCAGGCAGGGAACCCTATATATTTCAGGCAAGTGACGTACAATCTCTTCTTTAAAACTTCATCTTGGAGCATTACTATGACTCGAGGCATGTTGGTCCACTGATTAATTGTTCTAACTGTGAGGAAATTTCTCCTTAGTTCTAGATTGCTTCTCTCCTTGATTAGTTTCCATCCATTGCTTCTTGTCCTCCAAAGCCCTCAGGTGCTTTGGAGAATAGCTTGACTCCCTCTTCTTTGTGGCAACCTCTGAGATATCAGAACCTTATTTTTTTTTTTAAAGTGGAGGTGGGTAAGCATTTTCAAAAATTCTTTTTTCTGCTTTTGAGTTCAGGAAGAAGCTTGCAGTGACAAATGTGAATTAGATTTTAATTCAAATGGACAGTCTGTTGCTTTCTGTGGGATTTTTCTCTTGATGTCTTGCCAGTGCCAAGTGCAGATGTTTAACTCATAGCTACAGAATCCAAAATGTTGATCTAATGGCTTCTCTACCTCAGTAGAAATCCTCCATTTGTTCAATTAACTATCCAGACGTGAGAGAAATCCTCTTTGGTGTGTTGTTAGCCAACACTATCTCTCAAATGTTTTCTTTTACTTTATTATCTAGTTGGATGTGGATGGCTTTTTTCTTTATTGCTTGACAAGGTGTATCTACAAATTTGTTTTCTAGCCTGCTAGATGACTTGTGGATTCTATGTTCTATTCTATTTTATGTTTGATTCCTAGTTAGTTTTATGACAATTTTTACTATATATCCTCTATTGTAACTTTGAAATTAGAAATAATGATTTTTTTTGTGTTGGATAGTACTTGTTGCTGCCTTTAAAAAAACACATCTAGTGTGATATTGAGCATATTTAGTGCCAACAACCTTCAGCTGAAAGTGCTGTTTAATTTCCTGGCTTCTGTCTCTTTCACTTTATGAGTTAGTACCATGGATCACATCCAATTAAGAATGACATCATATTGTTATGTTTCCAGTTTGAGTTTTCTAAATGATGATCACCCTGAGGTGAATTCAAGTGAGAATAAGAGCAAGACACAGCAATTTAAATCAATAGATAAGTACGTCTTTGCAATCCTTCCATTACAGTATATTCTTAAACTGTTGTAATATTCCTTGAACAACATATTCTGTATTCCTGCACTTTTATTTGATTGTCACTTAGGGAACATGATTGTATAAATGAATATCCCACTTCTAAACAGAGAGAAGTATTGGGGTAACAGAACTTACCAAAGATTCCAAGATGCCAAAAAAATCTTATAAAGGCTGATGGTAATATGATGCACATATAGGCTAGATATTTAATGATAATGAAGAAAATCTATGCGGTCATGAGTTAAAAATGACTTGATGGTACATCAAAGAAATGAATCGTATGTACATGTGGATGTGTGTGTGTGTGTG
>BHFT01072059.1:0-13546 GCA_004320025.1 Laticauda laticaudata
GCGAAGAGAAACAACCCCAAGCAAAGACGGAAAAGCAGTCCTACCGCCCACCACCCAACTGACGAAGAGTTGCGGGAAGGCAATCGAAGCTCAGACGATAGATAGACGACGTAAACTACGTCTTCTATCGCGAACAAAAAATCGAGCAACGAAAAGAAGATTGGCGGCGATGCCCGTGCCGTGATAATACCTATGCCCGTGTTGCCGAATGCAGATCTTCTCGACGCTAATCACATGCCAGGCATGTGCAAGAACGACGAGGCATATCGAGAAGTCTGCAGAAACAACGAAAGGCTTGCCCTATACGAGTCCGATTCCCCATGAACAAGCTTGAGCTCTAAACGAGCTGATGAAAAGTGGCACAAGAGAAACGAGCCAATACACCACCAAACTGTCACTATGGAGCGCTCAGATTGGAATCTGCGGCAAGAGGTCTAAGTTTACTGTAAAATCGAGTAGTGAAGCCCTGAAGATGGAAGTGGACTTCGGGGTCCTTCCTTCTATGGATCGTGGGGACCACCCAATAAAACAGCTAGTCACTCCCAAGACCAATCCAGGAAAACCCTGTAGTCAGATGATCGGTTCTATACTCATCCCCAGGGGGCAGGCGGAGGAGGGGCGGAGGGGGGGGGGGGGGGCGGGGGGGGGAGAGGAAACCAAGGGGGGGGGGGGGGGGGGGGGGGGGGGGGGGGGGCCCGAGTGGGGCAGGGGTTTGGGGCCCTTAAACAGGGACGGTCGGGGGGGGGGGGAGGGGACATACTAGTCACGGCACAGACGGAAGCTCCTGGGCAATCGTAATGGTCATAGCGCACATTTGGGCATCGTAATGACCGCATCGATCGAGTACTACAACTGGCTGGAAGACGACCTCATCCTGTGAATTCCAGGACGTTTTTGACAGCTCACTTGGCAAGTTATCGGGGAACTCCCATTTCTTTTAGTCAGCACCCAGCTAGCCCACTATGAATAAAGTCTCGGCGAGTTCCCATTTGCACAAAGGCAAAGATAAGGGAACAGCTAGACAAATTAATAGCCCAAAGGGGTTTAGAACCTGTGACCATGCCAAGTGGGAAACGCCTATTGTCACACCCATAAAACCTGATGGTCCATTAGAATCTGTGGTGACATTAAGGCTACCTGTAAACCACGCTTTACAACCAGCGCATACCTGGTGCCAGAGTCCAGCATGTGTTCACTCTTGGGACGAGGCAAAGTCTTTTGCTAAACTCGACTTGCACAAGCCTATCACAAACTCCCAGTGAGACCAGCAAACATAGAGAATACACAGACTAAGTCACCCATAAGGGCGCATTCAAATTGTCACGGAGCGTCGTTTGAGTAAGCAGTGGCGCATATTCGCAGAGTTTGATGATGAATGCCGCGCTAGAATTGGCATACAAGGAGTCGTCCCTAGTTTTCGGACGACGTCCTTAATCTTCGGCCAGAGAATGAAACTCAATTAAGAACAGCACTCTAAAGAAGTATTAATAAATATAGGATACTGGACTCAAGTTAAACAAAGAGAAAAGTGCTGCCAATCAAAAACGAATACGCGTTGAAGTTCTCTGGCTATTCAATAGACGGAGAGGGCATCCACCCCACAGACAAAAGTTAAAAGCAATCAAAGAAACTGAACATAGAAACAAAACCAACACAACATTTCTTAGGGACTAATTAATTTCTATAATGTGTTCCTACCACAAGGCCACTATAAGCAAACCGTTGCACCGTCTGTTAGACAAGAAGGCAAATTGCGACTTGGGGTTACAAAAAAAGGAAAGCCTCTCCCAAATATTAAAAGCTTGCTAACATCAAACAAATGTTCTCAATCACATCTAGAACACACCTGCCATTAGAGTGACCTGCGACGCCTCACCATCACGCGAGCAACGTGCCATCCTGAGCCACCAACTTCTGATGCCAGAGAAGCTATCCCGTGAATACCAGATCTATCCAAAAGCAGCGAAAATTACACCAAACTGGACAGGGAAGCCTAGCAATAGTCGCTGGGGTAAAACGCTTCCTTTACGAAGTAACTTTATATGGGCGGACTTTTCAAATTCATAACGGATCACAACCGTTGAATGGGGATTTTGGCGGAAACAAGCCCGAATATACTGTCCCCAAGACATGACATAAGCATCGGTATGAGTCTAGCAGCCTAATTCCTACACTCTGACACACCATCGCCCAGGGTAACAAAATTTCCCATGCGACGCTTTGAGCAGAGCACCTTACAGCAACCGATGAACGACCCGCATCACGCAATGACAAACTACAATATGAGACTTGCCCTCTGATCTACCCATTTCAGGCTTATTGTCGCCAGAGCCACCGTGAAAGACCATTGCACTGCCCGCGTTCTTAGCCTCGCGCTAGGCTACAAACGGCTGGCCAAGAACCAAAAAACTGAAAGCTTTAAAACTTTCCGGTCCAGGCAACTGAACTTTCGATTCAACAGGGGTGTTGTGTGGGTGATCGGTGTGGTCATCCCGACCAAATTACACCCAGGTACTTAGGTTCTTGTTACATGAAGGCACCCGGAATAGTTAAGTGAGTATGCAGAAGTTAAATTGTGTGGTGGCCGAGTATATGATAAGGACATACGAGTATTGGGTAACGCTCGTGCAAGAATGCCAGGGAATTAGACCGCATCAAACACCCGTAAGGACTGGGAAACCCCTCGGGGACCTTCGTCCCCAGGAATCCACATTTGACTCGCCGGGGGTCACTACCCAAGGGGCAGTACCATTTCTGATTGTCGTTGATGCCTCTCATAATTTGGCTTGAAGTAAAGTATGCCATCTACGACAACAGAAACTGTAATTAAAAAACTGGGACAACCTTTTGCCACCCATGGTCTACTGGACGTTCTTGTCTCCGATAATGGGCCACCAGCTAACCAGCTACATTTTTAAGCAATCCTAGCCTCCTAGGCATAAGAAATGCGCCTAACCGCGCCGGCCCCCGCTGAGAACGGCATGGGGTGGGGGAACGCCCGGCGACGGGGGGGGGGGGGGGGGGGGGGGCTGAGAGATAGTGCGTTTACTTAGGAAGGTTTAGAAAGAATGGATGCCGGGATGTCCAACAGAAAGAAACCGTTTGCTCACACGTCCAGCACATAACGCCCAGTACCGTAACCAACAAGTCCCCAGCAGAATTACTTATGGGGCGTAAGTTAAGATCACACCTTGATAGGTTCCACCCAAATTTTACTCCAGAAAACCCCCTGACTCCTCTACTAGGTTTAGACAATTCAAAAAATAGGGATTTGCGTATACGCTAAAAATTTCACAGGAACCGGTTATGGCTACCGGGACAGATTACTCAATCACAGGCCCACTCCTACCGTTTACAGTAGAGGATGGCAGGGAATGGAAGCGGCACATAGACCAGCTTCGCATCCCGAATTATAGAAAAACCCAGACATACAACCATTCGCCGACAAAAACTGACGAATTGCAAAACAGGTGGGGAGGGAAATAATAAGAACTTTTTAAAACCAAAACCAATGAAACATATAATCAAAAAGAGTAAATAAAAGACTCACTGTTTGGAGAGACTTGCGTGAAGGCCATCGGAAGGGGCCAGCCAGGCCAGCTTGACCTGCCCGGAGAAAAAAGAGAGGGAGCAGCAAAACCACCGGCCTAAGAGCAATCAGGCGGCGGTAAAATGGCTGACTCACCCTTCCAGACGGTTCCAGGGCGAAGAACGGAAGACACAGCAGTCCCACTCACTCAGAGTCGATAAAATGTCTTCACTAAGAAGAGCAAGTCCAGTCAAGTCGGAAAAGCCCACCTACCCTCGAGACTACGTCACACGTAGGACTGAATAGAGGGGAGGGGTGTTCTATATGTAAAGTGGGTGACTCCAAATCTGAAAACCTGATTGGTCAAATAAACTAAGCATTGGATTAGTTCACTAGCTGCTGAAAGGCGCAAATTTAAAACTGCCTAGCGAAGCAGGCAGGCCAGCCTGTATAAAAGGTGGCCTCGATAGATGTTCCTGTTACTGACTAAGTGTGAATAAGATTTTGTTGTTGGATACCGGTCTACCTCGTGTGTTATCTCTGACAAATGAATGATTAAATGATAAATGTGTTTAGAAATATTTGATTGATAATATGAGAATATATCACAATAATTGTAAGTGAGGACTATGGAGAGGGAGCACAAAAACATTTGTAACCAACCGACACGCTGTATGTTCATAATTGGAAGATGGCTTTATGTTTTTATTGTTTTTGTTGTATAGTTTGTCTAAAAAAGAAAAACTTTTTTTAAAAAAAATAATTTGACATTATAACTAGCCTAGAATGGGCTTGAAGACTGAACCATGTGATACATGAACTACCTAGATGGAGTCCAATAGTAATGCAAAAATATTTACTTTGAGTCTTCAAAAAGTGTTTTAAAAAGTCTTTAAAAGTACTGGGAACAAAGTGTAATAAATGCTACTTATTACTAAGGCCCGGTCCCACTGCATTATGGACGCAAAGAAGATGTAAAATGTTAAAAAAAGCTTACCATCCGTTGGAAAACGCTATGCATCCGTTGTGTACTCATTGCATACGTGTTTCATATGCTCTATATCCGTCGAACATCCGTCCACTGCAATTTCATCTGCGCAAAAAATTTTGAGCTGCAAAAACTTTGTGAACGATGAACTGTTCCGCCGTGTATGATGTACATCTGCAACATATATGGCAACAAACGTTCTATGTCTGTTATCATCCATTAAATGCTGCTGTATCCTCTCTGCATCCCCTGGCCATCCCTCACTCTCCCTGCTGCAGCTGAAAATGGAAAGAGGGAGGAAACAAAAGGTAAACGGAACGTCTAACACAGCATTAGTAGCACGAAATAGAAAGGATGTAAGCGTTATGCATCTCGTATATAAAAGTATTAAAAATGGAACAAAACGTTTGTATCTGGGATGTTATCTCATATATTTCGGATGTCTGCAGTATGTCTTGAGTATGTAGAAGGCCCCATAGCGGACAATCGATATTTTTTATAAAAAGGGGAGAAAATCATCTGGATCACTGGGATGGTGGACCATACAGTTCCACTATGGTTGCACTGGAGGTTTATCTATCCCACAACTATCCTTATCTATTCCACAAGCAATGCAAAGGCTTAACCATTTTTTTCAAAGTTTTCACCAAGACTTATTAAGTAAACAAAAATGAACGGCAAGTAAACTAAGTGTCTTAAGCAAAGATAACCTTTATTAACTTTCTTAGGTAAACTTTATGACTTTATTAAATAAGCAAAATGAACCAAGTAAACTTGTATTAAGTCCTTAAGCAAAGATAAACTTTCTAGGTAAACTTTATGACTTTATTAAATAAGCAAAATGAACCAAGTAAACTGTATTATGTTCTTAGGCAAAGATAAACTTTGTTAGGTAAACTTTATGACTGTATTAAATAAGCAAAATGAACCAAGTAAAGTTGCGTCTAAGCAAAGATAACTTAACAAGTAAAGAACTCAGTTCTCTGACATTATTCTCAGTCACTCTGAGTCATGTCCATGGTCTCGAGCTGTTAAGCGGGCAGGAACTGTGGAGGTGGCTGTGGCTTGGTGCTGGTCTGGCACCATTGGGGTGCATGGCCCTGAGGGTACAACAGGTAGTGTGTGGTTCAGGAAGCTATCCGAGAGCTGACGAGTCCGTGAGTGAGAGGCCCTTCATCAAGGACTTGAGATGTCAGGCCAATACTGATGACAGATTGTCCATTGATGGCTGCTGTGGGGTGGGAGAAAGGGTTGGAAGGAGTGTAGTGGGGCTGTCTGGTCTGCAGCTGGGTGAGGACTGGAGTCTGTGGCGTCCGATGAACCTGGGCCTGGAACTGGGGAAGTTCTGCTTGTGCTGTGGGAAGTCCTGTATTTGATAGCCTTGGTAGGTGAGGGGCTGTTTGAAAGCCATGGAAGGGCCTGGGGTGGAGGAGCAGACCTGGACTGGGTAGGAGGCAGCTTCAGCTGGCCTTGAGGGTTGTGCAGAAGTGCTGTGATCTTCTGCTTCATCACCTGGTACTGGGCCTTGGGAGTCCTCAGGGTCTGGCTCACATAGGTGATGAAGGTGTTCCAGCCCAAGGATGCTCTGTCCAAGTGGACCAGCTGAGAGAGAAGTTCTGTGCTGGTCTTTCATTGTGTCCTGATCTCAACAGCACTTGTGGTCCTGCGCCCACCCAGCGCTTGGCCTCTCTGCCTGCATCCTGCGGAGCTGGAGTGGGGGTGGGGGCAGGTTGGCCTCTTTGTGGCTGCTTCTTCTCATCCATTTGTGAAGCAGGAAGACATCCTCCACGGGATCCTCCAAGTCCGCCAGCATGGGGAGTGCAGCTGTCGGGGATCTCTACTGTGGGGGCCTCTGAAGACACCTGCTGGACGGGCTCGCTGGTTCCTCACTGGAAGAGGACTGGATGTCTGTGGGCTGGTTGAGGGAGAGGGTGTCAGAGGGGCTGCTCCTCAGTGGCAGATCTCACCCTCCAGGAAACTGCACTTGACCATGACGTACATCTCCTGGTCAGTGAGCTTGACAGCGGCCTGCCAGATTTCTTGAGTGTAGCTTGTCGTACCACGTGTGCATGTACTTCCACCATCCAAGGAGTACTTCTGCAGTGGTACTCCAGGCTCTCTGCCATGTCTTCCAAGCTTCCTGCTTCTTCTTGGTGTCCGATACAGTCTTTGGCCCTTTCTCCACAGGTACTTGTTCTCCCTCAGCCATTCCGAGCACCTCATCCTCATGCTCCTCGGAAATGGTGTACTGTTTCTCTCTTCCTTCTCCTTCCCTTGCCTCTTCCTCCCTCTGGCAGAGGTTCAGCAGGGCCTTCAGGGGCTTGACCAGCAGAGCCTTCAGGAGCAGGGCTTTGAGGGCCTTGGCTGGTCCACCACAGCAGAGCACCAGCAGCTTCAGAGTCAGTGCCAGGGGTAGGAATTGCTGGTTCTGGCCTTCTTCACCTTGCAAGGGCTTGAACGAGTAGGCATGGGCTTCCTCTTCTTGCCTGACTGACGAACCATGGTGTTCTGCTAGGTGTTTGTGGCAGCACATCTTTCCCCTATATGCTGACTGCGTGCGTGCTGCATCTTTTAAATCCACGGAGCTGATGCAATTCATACCCCCGCATGCGCAGTAAACGCTTTGCATCCAATATACATCCGCGCGGCCATCCCCTTGTTTCCTATAGGTGTGCCATGATGCATCTGCTTCATCTGCTATGCATCTGCCCCTTCCGCTTTGCATCCGCTTCATAATTCTCCTCCGGAACCCTTCGGAGGTGTCATCTGCTTCCATCTGCTTTAATCTGCTAGGCTTCCTATGAACATCCATTTTAACATCCGCCGCTACATACTCCCCACGTCCGTTCTTTTCGTTTCCATTCTTTTCCGTTCTGTTTATGCAAATTTTCACCACTTTTGGGAGCAGATGACAACGGATGGAGCCACCCCAAAATTTTGCTTGTCTGCTGTGTCCTTTATGCATACGTTTTGCGTCCGTCAGCCAATGGGACTGGGCCTTTAATGACACACTGACACAATGACATTTTCTGACATTTTCCAGTGAAAACTTTAATACTCACTTTAAGTTTTCACCGGAAAAGTGTTTGTCAGAAAATTGGCTCTACCATTTGAAAAACCAATTTATATGGGTCATGTAAATTCAGATCTTTATTTCGAAGAAGATGTATCAAGTACTGTAGAAAGCTTCTATTTTAGTTGCCGTGATCTATGTAAAACTGCTCTTAGGTGTAATTCCTTTAATTGCTGCTCTGAAAAAAAATATCACTTGGAATTCAGCTCCAATATATTTATTTGGAACTGCAAAAGATCTGTTGTACCTATTTTTTCTTCTGAAAGGGAAAACTAGAGAGGCTTGAAGCATTTACTCGCTACATGGCCTTCTTTCGTATCAGCAGTTCAGAAATAGGTTATAGCTCACAGTCATGGTCTTATTCCAAAACATTGCCCATGATGGTTTTAAAGTACAGTTTGTAAATTGCAGATTATGCACACCCAATAGTGGGTAGGTTTTTCAAAAAGCCATGGATAAAGATTTTGACTTGCTGTAACATGCAAACCTAATCTATATTAAAAGGGAGCATCAACTATAATAAATGTGTACCCCAGCAAAAGCCACTCCTAAGAAGTAAAGAGATTGGTGCCGGGCCACTAATGTAGAGGACAGGAGGAGTGGCTTTGAAGGATAGGAGGAAGAGTGACTACCAGTGATCAGATGAGAGAGGTTGAGCTTAGAATAGAATAAAATAGACTTGAATTCTTTATTGGCCAAGTGTGATTGGACACAGAAGGAATTTGTCTTGGTGCAAATGCTCTCAATATACATAAAAGAAAAGATACATTCATCAAGAGTCAAGAATCATCAGATACAACACTTAATAATAGTCATAGGGTACAATAAGCATTTTAGTTTACCCAGGATTTAGCATGGATAACTTTAAATAACAGCTCTCCCTTCTGACCCCTTTTTAAATAGAAGACAAACCTTTTAAAATAAACCATGTGATTTCCTCTGGTAGCATAGAAATCACAGAAGTTCAACATCCTCATTTACAGAAGTTTTATCACAATATTAGAATGATTGCACATACTGTATACACACACACACAAACACACATACACTCACTGTGAATTAGGACCCAGAGAATTCAGTGGGAAAATAAAAACGATTGGGCTCTTAGCTGCCCGCTTTAGACAGCTATTAAAAACAAGCTTTGGTGAATATTTTTTAAAACTAAGATTAAATCTAAAAACTAAGGTTTTCTAAAGAGGCTTTTATTTCTTCATTATTATTATTATTATTATTATTATTATTATTATTATTATTATTATTATTATTATTATCATCTCTTTTATTCATTAAACTCGAAATCAGTAAACTGAACATTTAAAAATACCACAAATATCATCATTATTGTTATTATTATTATGATTGTTGTTGTTGTTGTTACTGCTATTATTTAATCTTTAGTGAGATTCATAGCCTTTGGGGTTGGTTAATAGCTCAACAGCTCGAATCCTAACCAAGGACTTAGGAACTGTTAAGGTGGCATCACAGGATATATGCTGTTCCAAGTAGGGTGGGTTTTTTATTAGAATCAGATTATTCAAGTCTGATAAATTCAGAATTTCCAAATAGCGAGGTAGCCCTTTTGGTATTGCTCCAAGGGCTCCAATTACCATTGGGATAACATACGATTTCTTTTTCCAAAGTTGCTGAACTTCAATTTGTAAGTCCCAATACTTTGTGATTTTTTTTCTTGCTTGCATGTCTACAATTCATACATCACCAGATATTGCAGTGTCAATGAACCAACTCTTTTTCTTTTCAACTATTGTTATGTCAGATGTGTTGTGAGCCAAGTGCCTGAATTCTGAAGTCCCACAAGATCTTGACTTTTTCATTTTCCAGAACCTTCTCAACCTGATATTCCCAATAGTTGTTACTATACTCAAATCCAAACTTTTGGCATAGTTGTTGTTGTTGTTGTTGTTATTATTGTTATTATTATTATTATTATTATTATTATTATTATTATTATCTCTTTTATCAATCAACTGAACATTTAAAAATATCACAAATATCATCATCATCATCATCATCATTATTATGGATTTAATCTTCAGTTTGATTCACAATCTGAGACTGGTAAAAACTTTACAGTTCAAGTCTTAACCAAGGACCTAAGAATTGTTGTAGTAGTAGTAGCTGTTGTTGTTATTATTATAATTATTTCGCATAGTCAGAAGTTTAGACTGGATTCAACATTTTTATAACAATGTGGTGTTATAAAGACACTCTTTCCACCCGACTAGAAAGGAAATCACCCAAACAGCAGAGAAATAAAAGATCAGATCCTAATTGAAGATGATGCTGGGAAATTGGAAGAGAGGAAGAAGGCAATTGACTTCTTGCTACATGATTAAATAATCAAGAGTCTAGAAGTAACAGAATTTAGTAGAAATACCAGAAGCTTTGTGCAAAAATCGATGACACACTGGAAAACACAGTTGCTGGTCAATGGTGAAAGACTGGAAGTTTATTATCAAGTGAGGAATTTATCAAAGAAACTTGCTATCATCACAATTGTTTCTTATTGCACTGATTCCTCTGTCAACAATACTAAACAAGTCATGCCATAGCTATCATCATCAACCATATCTGCCTGGCTCTTTCCACCTTCTTAAAATAGGTGATCTAAAGCTATATGGAAAGCCATTTGAAATACAATCACTGTTCAACATTGTCCATATATACAGGCAAGACTTTTCAAATGTGCTGCCCTCATCTTCTACAGGGGAAAAAATAATGAAAACTGAAGAAATCAAGATGATGGAAATAACATCAAGAACCCTGGCTGAAGTGATTACATCAACATAGTGAAGAAGATCTTAAAGTTCAACCTCAGTGGATGAAATATGATCAAGGCAATTAACATGTGGGCAATTCCAGTCATTAAATGCACAGCTGGAGTAACAGATGGGAATAAAAGCCCTGTATAGGAAGACCAGAAACATAATGACAATGAATCATGCCCATCATTGGAGTGTCATTAGATTCTACTTACCAAGGAAAATAGGTGGGCATGGAATGTTGCAAGTTCACCAGAGAGCTGAAGAAGAAAAATGGACACCAGAAGAATATCTGAAGGACAGTGAAGAAGGCAAAGTATCACATTTGTCAGTACATTAAAAAAAAAAAGCAGGCAAAGCAAATAACAACAAGGCCTGGCAGTAGGAGCAGGAAAGTTGAAGAAAGAAACAGACTAATTCTGGCTGCATAAGACCAAGCCTTAAAACAAATGTATGCAAAGCCAGAATTGAGAAGACAACAGCAGACAGCAAGTACCATCTCTGCAAAGAAGATGGAAAAACTGTGGACCACCTGGTTAGCTGCTGCAAGAAAATACCACAACTGCAAGGCAAAGAAGTAACAATAGGGCATTGGAAGGTCTAGAAGAAATACAATTTTCTGCAAGCAACCACTGGTGAAACCACAAATAGACAAGTAAAGTAATCAAAAATGAAGAAACTGAAGTGCTCCAGGATTTTAGAATTCAAATAGACAACACCTGCCACATAACACTCCACACTTAATAACTCTTGATATTAAGACAAAAAAATGTGGATCGTGGGTGTGGCAATAACTGGAGGCAGCAGAAAAGAAGAGAAAAAAAACTGGAGAAAATTATAAACTACAAAGACCTGCTAATAGAGGTAGAACAACTGTAACAAAAGAAAAGAAAGATAGTGCCAACAGTAATTGGGTGCAATTCTAAAACAGCTCCAGCAATACTTGAAAACAATCAGCATTGACAAAATCAACAGCAGACAACTTCAAAAGCAGCTTTACTTGGAACAACATACATCCTGTGAGAATATCTTGAACACCATCAAACAATATCTGCCTATCCCAGGTTCTTTGGGAAGGACTTGATAGGTGGATAAAAATGCAAAACCCAGTCTTAAGCATGATAAGCCACGATTATTTAGACTTAGAAGGTTGCCCAGTTCTGGAATGATTGGATAGCTTATGTCTGTAAAAGAGATTCTTTTGTTTTAAAACAAGTGGAAAGCAGTATTGCATGTCTAGAAAACATGTCTAAAATACTACCAACACACACACGCACACACACACACACACATTCTTACTAGGAGTTCAGAGACAGCTTGATCTTTTCAAGGTGAGATCTGTACATATCTGCAATGGATGGTGTTCCAGAGGACAAACACTGCGATAGAGAAAGTATTTCCTGGGGTCTTTTAAGATGACACTGTTTAATGGAAGGGACCTGGTGTAATATATAGCAATATAAGACACAGCAACTTTTCACGTTAAAGAAGGATTTTAAATGAAAAACAAAGCAAGGTTATTAGAAAGTGCTACATTTATGGAATACTCACCATTTACTGGTATCTCTTTTTTAAACTTAATATTAAATGTTATTCCCATTTTACTGTTATGGTGACTCTGGGCAGCTTACAAAATGATATGGATATTAATTTTACCTCTAGGTTGCTTCTCGATGACATCTCTTTGTGGTAATTGGGAGAATAAGATTCCTATTTTTGGAACAATAGGGATTGATCAACATGGATTCACCTAGGCAGCTGTCAGCTGAAAACGAGTGATGTGATTTCCATTTTTTTTTAAATTTTGTATAGAACCCTACCACTCTGGATAAATTTTGACAAAGTGGAATGCATTTGAAAATTATGAGAAGGGAATCATAGCTTTTTAAAAATCCATGCATTTACTGTCAGAAAGACAGAGAATCTACCAAAGCACTACAGAGAGCATGTGTTTTGCTAATCTGTCTCTCTCTCTGTCTCATCGTCATCCTCATCACAGGATGTGATAGAGGTAGAGAAGAGCAAGCAGAAGAAAAATGAACAGACTGATGGATCTACTTTCTAATCAAGTTGAACAATTACTTAGAGATTCCCTAATCTATTTGTCCGCATAATCTATTTGTCCACATTTAAAAGTAGTTTGTTTGTTTGTCTGTGTACACTTGCGTGCATAAATAATGTAAGAGAAGTGTTCATGTTTCTGATCTTTATTGCCTCTTATCCTTCCAACCAATCTTTATTCTATCTTCACAGTCTTTCTTCTTAACGGTCTTTTTCATTCAATTGTCTAGCAAGCAACTGGAGTACCCATTGTAGATCATATCAGAATGGGGATTGCTTTATACCAGAAATAGACAACATCTCTGGATCAAAGGCCTCATTCACTACTTTGTGCAGTGAAGATGTCAAGAGATGCATACCATTAAATTTGAAAACTAGCAGACAGGGAAAAAATTATAATAATGCCTATGCATTTTAATCATACAGTTAAAAATACAATTAAAATACTTGGATATTATTATATGTAGGTAGATAAGCAGGTGTTTGGTTGGTTGCTTTTGTGCCTTTGAGTCAGTGCTGACTCATGGCAATTACCTGGACAGGTCCCTGCAGATTTCTGGGCAAGTTATTTTCAGAAAGGGTTTGCCCTTGCCTCCTTTCCAGGGTTGACAGAGAGTGATTGTCCCCAGGTCACCCAGCTAGTTTTGTGCCTAAGATGGGATTTATAGACTCCTGGTCTCTAGCCCGGTACCTTAACTACTACACCAAACTGGTAAGCTGGTAAGTAAATGTTATCCTAACTTTGGAATTTTTCTCAAATGGGCATGTGAGACTTTGGAATTTTTCTCAAATGGGCATCTTATCTCTCCTCAGTTTTAATTCTGAAATTCAATTATACCTTCATCTTGGCTGCACTACACTCCTTAATCTTGGAGACAGTATTCCATTTACTTACTTACTTATTTACTTACATTTATATGCCACCCATCTGATTGTCAGTGATACCGGGCGGCTTCAGTAGCATTTATGCTTACATGGGGTTACATGTTCAGTGGAATCCCTAATCTGCATGCTCCTTTGTGGCTCTCTTTCCTGAGCATTTTAAGCCCCTGTCACACAGCACCAACGGATGGAAAGAGGATGTAAAACAGAGAGAAACACTTGCCATCCGTTGG
>BHFT01072062.1:0-17949 GCA_004320025.1 Laticauda laticaudata
AGAAGAGAACTGCGTTGACTGTGGGCTGCCTGAGAATGAGGGAAAGACAGAGAGGCTGCTCCTCGGTGGCGTATCTCACCCTCCAAGAAGCTGCACTTGGCCATCACGTAGTTCTCCGGCCTTGGTGAGCTTGACCGCCAGCCTGGCCAGACCTCTTGAGGTGCAGCTTCCCATACCAGGTGTGCATGTGCCTCCCACCAGCCAAGGAAGCACCTCCGAAGTGTAGCCCAGGCTCTCCGCCTTCTCTCTCCAAGCAGCCTCCTTCCTTTTGGTGTCTCAATGGAGCCTGTGTCCCTTCCGCCAAAGATACTCGTTCTCCCTCAGCCTAATCCAGCACCTCATCCTCATGTTCCTCTTCGATGGAGTATTGCCTCCTCTCCTGTTTCTCGAGCGTATGCCTCTTCCTCCTCTGGCAGGGCCTTCTGGGCCCTCATCAGAGGGGCTTCAAGGTTCTAAGGGGCTGCCCCACCACACCACCACCAGCAGCAGCAGCAACAACAACAGTAAGCAGCAAAAGCAGGACCAGCAGGACCAGCAAGACCAGCAGCACCAACAGGACCAGCAGGACCAGCAGACCAGCGCAAGACCAGCAGCACCCAACAGGACCAGCAGCACCAGCAGCACCAGCAGCCAGCCCAGCAGCACCAGCAGCACCAGCAGCACAGCAGGCACCAGGAGCAAGCGCCAGCAGAGTAAGCACCAGCAGAAGCCCCAGCACCAGGAGCAGCACCAGCAGAAGCCCCAGCACCAGCAGAGTCAGCCTGAGCAACAGAAGCCCCAGCAGAAGCAGAGTCAGGGCCAGGGGGTGGGATGGTGGCCTGTCCTTGCCAGGGCTGGCAGCAGATGGCACAGGCTTCCTCTTCTTCCCATCGTTGTTGGCTGGAGATGTGTCTGGCAAGCAGGTCTTTCCTCTGAATGGTGACCTGCCTTGCGAGCTGCATCCTTTTATATCCGCGGGGCTGACACCAATGCATTCTCCCCACATGCGCAGTGAATGCTTTGCATCCGCTAGGCATCCGCTATGCATCTGCTGGGCTTCCGTGATGCATCCGCTGTTTCTGCGCTAGCTCGGCATTCACTCTTCAATTTGGTTTCCTTCTCTTGCTTTTGGAACACGCGTGTGCCGCAGTCTCCGCCTTTTCCCGCCTTTTGCTTTCGCCCCAGAAGCCCTGCCGGCAATGTGCATCCTGCTTCCATCTGCTTCCATCGCTAGGCTTCATCGGAATCAGTCCTGCTTTACTATGCCTGCTTTACATCCTCTCCCCCACGTACCCGTTCCTTTCCCGTCATGCATTGTCTGCTCTTTTTATGCAAATTTGGGGCACTTTTGAGAGCGGATAACAACAGATATGGAAAATTTTCTCGTCCGCTGTGTCCTTTTTACATACTTTTTGCATCTGTCGGCCTATGTGACAGGCCCTTTAGTAATACAATTCTGAGTCAATCAATCATATTAATCAAATAATATTCATATGATTTTCATAAGCCCAGTACCTGAATCTTTCAAAATATAAGAATTATGGATTGCAGAATTGCAGAGGAAATAGCTGTTGGTTCAAATAAACATCAAACAACACTGAAAAAAAAATGTATACATTACTTTATCAATGGTCTGCTTTTGTCATAGTTTGAATTACCATTTTTAAAGACTTTCAAGAAATATATGATTAACTTTTTGAAATGTGTTCATTACTGTATAATGAACATCTTCAAACATCATTTTTTAAAAATTCTTTTAAAATGCAATGCTTATAAATTTTGAAGCTATGTTAATAATGTAATATTTTAGTTTCAGTATTATATTTATTGACTAGTCTAGGTTTAGAAACTACACACACACAATATGCAGCAAGCTTCAAACCGATATTTTGACAATTCTTTCCTTCAAGATGGAAAACTGTATGAGACACTGGAATATTACTTAACTATTAAGTAAGTAAACTATTAAGTAAGAGCTTGATTCCAATAGCCATTTGAAGAGGAAGGAACACATGCTTCTAATTATTTTAACTGACTTATACAGTATTGCAATTGCTTTACATCAGACTAAATAATAACTTGCTATTTGGTAAGTCTATTACTACTATTTCTCAGTGGCATTTATGTGCAGTTTTACATTTCATTATACACAAAGACAGAATCCATGGTGAATGAGTAATTATAATCTGTTTTCATAGCCTATTTATAGCTAATGCCTGTTTGCAATCATTCTGCCTCACATATGGACAGGTGAACAAAAGTGGTTGGTATTGTATTTGTGTTTTAATTAACTACTGAATTGCTGATAATAGACAATATGTGGGTAGAACATTTATGTGGGGAAACAATCTGGCAAATAAAGACAGTTAAGAACAGATTTGCATGACATGATCTATAGTTTTAATTTAAAAATATTAAAATTGTATACATTTGCATGTTGTTGAGTACAATATATTGGGTTATAATACAGTAATTGTGTGATATAACCTAGCCTCTTTACACACACACAAACACACTATTATAAACTAAGGAAGAAAAAAGAAAAATAAATTGAAGAAAAAGCCCTTGAGTTATGACCACAACTGAGCATAAAATTTATGTTGCTAAGTGAATCATTTGTTAACTAAGTTTCCCCCCATTTTATGACTTTTCTTGCCACAATTGTTAAACGAATCATTGTATTTGTTAAGTTGGTAACACAGTTGTTATGTGAGTCTGGATGCCTCATTGACTTGGCTTGTCAGAAGATCCCAAAAGGGGATCACATGATCCCAGGACACTGCAACCATCATAAATATGAACTAGTGGCCAAGCATCTGAATTTTGATCATGTGACCATGAGGATGCTGCAAAGGTTGTGTGAAAAATGGTCATAAGTCACTTTTTTAGTGCTGTTGTAACTTTGAATGGTTTGACCATATTTCTTTCTCTAAAATCTCATCTCCTTTTCCAGTGTGTTTTCACTGTTAATGCTAGCAGATAAGGACCTCTGAGTCTAAATGCTATGAAGATGACAACAAATAATTACGATCTCTCTGCTAATAGAATATGATGGGATACTTCCATGTTTAATATTTTTCAGGCCTAGAAATCAGATAAAAATGTTTTTCCAAATTAGATAATCATAATTAGGCAGCATAAGTTGGACCTGTCACATTGAAGACCATAAAGAAAATAACATCTAAGTCCTTTTCCATAAGGCCCCCATTCTGTGAGATCTGTGAGATACTATTTCAGTGCCCTGAAGTCATATGACAGCCATTTGCAATCTTCTCAAGAGCTTCTCATAAGCCATGTCAATGAGGAAAGATCAATTTTCTGGTGAATTCACTTAACCATTGTGCCAAAAGGATTATAAATCAGGTGCAAGTCAAATTGCATCACTGAGCAATGGAAGTTCTAGTCACAATTGTGATTGTAAGTTGAGGATGACCTTTAATACAATCTTTCCCCAGCACTGATCCTCACCTCTTCCAAGACATTCCAGCAATATTCTTGATCCTGCCCATCCACTATATCTATTTTCTTTCTTTTATACTTCCTTCTGCCTCATTAAAAATTGATATATTTAGAATTATTAGAATATAGAGCTGATCCAAATATGTCCAATTTGGAGATAAGGAATTACAGACAACTATTAGGTTTTTTTTCTTTCTATTGCCTTTTTGGGAAAAATATATTTCTGCTATTTTTTTCTAAATCTTTTTCATTTTGTAATGGCAGATTTTTTCCTTACACTACCATATAGATTAATAATGCTACTTTAAAGGAGGAAACCATACCCCAGTCAAAATTGACAGTGCAAGTTTTGACATATAAACAAAGAGGAAACTCAATTTCTCCATACACTGAAGTTGTTACCTAGATTACTAATAAAATGTTTCCCGGAAAATAACTCTGTCCAGAGAACACCAAGAAACCAAAGATCAAACTTGATCAATTTATATTCTCTTGTGTGTGAGAATATTTGTACTCATGCATAGAAGGAGATTAATATAGGAAAGAAATCTGGATTTATTTCAAAAAGCAAAAGATACAAACTCCCCCACCCCCGTTTGCTGAACAAAATTGTATTTGCCTGACATTCTTTTTTAAAAATGATTATACAGCCAATAAATAAAACCATCTTTGTTCTGTTTCAAAATGTGTCTTTTTTCCTGAATTCTAAATCAAAGATAATTCTTCCAATATAATAGGATGCCATTACTTTTTTCCTAGTTGCATGATTTTTGTTGATAGCTATGGATATTAGAAGCCATCTGGTTCTTTCCTCATATTATTAATTATTAGATGCCGTTTTAGGGTTTTATTTTTTGTCTTATTTTTAAATTTCCCTTTTTTATAGTTACTGTATTGTTTTATTGTGTTGGGTCTTGGACCATAAATACATTTTGATTAATTGATGAAACTTCTCTAGACTAAGTTTGCAACAATTATAGTTCCTTATTTCCTTTCTAAATTATAATAATTTGGTGATATTTTTTATTAAAGTACTCTGTCTGATAATAGTGTTATTCAGTTACTGTATGCTTTTAAATGAATTTTGGACATTCCTGTTCTGTTAGAATAGTATAGCTAAACAGAATTCAAAGCAAGTGGTAGCAACTGATGTAATGGCAGAAAGAACAATCTTGGGGAACAAGAAGAAGGGATGCTACCAAGACTGCAATTGGATAAAAAACCCTGAGTCTGAGGCAGAACTGAAGAACATCTTAGATAAGACCCCTTCATATTGAGGCCTGAAGGAAGGCAGCATTCAGATTTTCAAGATTCTATTATTAGAATCCTATAATAAAAGTAATATCAGCCTGCATAACTTTGGATTCCTGGTCAGGTCTACCTTGAAAGGCTGACATCTAGGCAAACTTGGTTGATCTCAAAACATGCTAAACAGACTCTAGGTAAGTCCTGGGGTGGAAGAGCCCAAGGGAATCCAGGACTTTAGAATTGTCTGGGACATTGAAAATTAACCACAAAGTGCCAATGGAAAACTACTGCCATGTTGTTGTTAAGAAAATTTCATTAACATTTTTTTTAAATCAAACATGGTTTGAATGACATAAATCAAAATAAAAAGAGAACCAGAAATAAAAGAGACTTAAACTGAAGTCCATTTGGTTTCTGTGGCAGAGCGGAGATCCTTAGTATAATAATTTTTCCCTGTTCACATCTCAAATTAGTCTAGCACATGTTTTTCCAAATTTATATAGGAAATAAGGAGAAGAGAATCCAAGGTAACCTAGAGGAATTCAGCTGAAGACCTTTCAGCACTCTGACCAACTCTGTGTTATTTCACTTGATCCACTACACAGGATCTAACAATTTTCCCAGCAGTGTCTCTCTTTTGCCTGGTTCTTTAATCTGTAGCTTCCTTCTTCTCTCCAAATCTTCTCTCTCAAGGGAAGTTGTTGTCCCAGCTTCGTTGAAAGTAGAAATTCTGTCCTCATTTTACATAGAAGAACTTGAAATGATATATTTTGCTTCCATTTGTATACAACAATTATATTCAAATGGTAATAGTTTCTGACTGCAGATACATTTGTAGTTGTATCTCCAGTCAGAAACTATTAGCATTTGAATATAGTTGTTGCTTAATCCTGTCACATAGAAAATGATGTGAATGATTAGAGAGGAAAATATGCAAAATTTGAATTTTATCAAGACTTATTCTAAGAAACGGCATGGTTAATCTTTTAAACTAAATGCTAAGTTAAACTTATCAAATTGATTTTCACATCATTTTCCTGCAGATCAAAGAACAATGTGCTTCTTTTTGAGAATTTTATTGGACATTTTAAAATTGCAGGAGGTTTTTTTTTTAATGGAATATATATTTCCCCCTAAAGCTACACTTCTCTAGCTTTCCAAATGAAAACTATCAATAGATAGAAAGCAGGATTATTAGCTTTCAAGGCAGTGACAGATGATATAACAATGCTCTAGCATTAAAATATGTGTTCCAGAATAGACCTCCAAAAACCCACGACCCGCCAACCCAAATACAGCCTGCTAATGTGTATTTTGGCTTTCCAAGTACTTCATAACTACAGACTATTCCAAGAAATAAAGAATTTGGTGCACTCTCATATTTCTCAACTGGAGAGAGGTTTAACTACATTCACCTGAATATACTTACAGAAGTGCCTGTGATTGGAAGCCTAAAATTACAATAAATAGGGAAATGAAATCCTAATGAAATAGAATATTTCAAATTCTTCTATGGTGAGAATTTCAGGAGTCAAACTGGTGAACATAGCACTACAATCCATCCAAAGCAATATCTCAATAGTATCTGAAGATGATTAGGTGATGCAAATACAATTCTGTATAAAAGGTTGATCATTTTTTTTGGCTGCAATGCCACTGAAAACAGATTACAAAGTATATTATGTTATACAATGTATCATGAACAATAGACACTAATTGAATTGTAGCAGTACAGAATGCATCCAATCAATCCTAAACCATGAAAAAATAACTACATATTATGGGGAGTCACATTGCAACTGAAAAGTCTGAATTAATCTTTCTCCCTTTCTTTTTACTTTTTTCTTCCTTTGTTTTTTCTTTTTCTTTCTTTCTTTCTTCCTTTTTCTTTCCTTGCTTCTTCACTTTTGTAGTCTGTTGTTATCTCCAGAGAAAACCATTTTAAATGTCTTTTCCATGTTTCCTCTTGAACTTGACATTCAATATTCAGCATTTTTCATTCTTCCCTGTAGAGCAGGGCTTCTTTCTGTTATATGTAGTTTTGAAAGCATTGTACATGTTTGACACTGATTTTGTGTGCAGTACCAGATTCATGTTAAGTTACTCAAAAGGATAATTTATGACTCCTTTCATGTTAAAATGTCTCCAAAAATAAATATGGCTGCTTTGCAGTTGTTAAAATTGCAATGGAACACATTCTGTAGAAACATATAGATGTAGAAATTACAACTCTGAATTTCCTAAAACAGAATGAAAAGACTGATGGCAATCAAAGACTTCTTGCTTGAAATATATGATGTGCCAAATAAAAGATAAAGACAGGCCTGAAATATAAGTCAGGGTCTACAGGAAGAGGTTAATTCTGACATGCCTTTGGGACATTTTGAAAACTAACAGATTGGAGTTATATTTATGGTATAGTTTAAAAGAAGAGAAAAGTTTGTATATAGGTGGATCACTTTTTAAAGAACTGAAGTCCCAAAATGAATGCTATTCTCATTCAGAAAGGCACAAAGTAGGTTAGCTTGCAGGTATCTCCTTATTGGAACTCTTCATTGTGAGGTCTCTGAGCAGGAAAATAATAGAGAGATACTTAAAGGTACAATCTGTTAAGAAGAGCCCTGTTTTGACTTGAACTAATTCTTTCTACAATTGAATTAAAGTTTACAAATACAAAGAGAAAAAAAACTGATATAAACTAAGAAAAATATAAAAAGAAAGGTGCAGAGAGAAAAAAGATGATAAAAAAGACATAAGAGAATGATCTTTCATTCCTCCAGTCAAATATAAACAACACCGTAAATTAACACCTCTGATATTTCAATTTTTAAAAATCTATTCTTCTTACATCTAATCTCTTATGAAATTTAAAAAAAACTCATCAATCAGTCCAAATCAGCAAAAGTTCATTATGAGCTAGCAGAAATATTAAAATACATATTTTAACCCTAAGTTGTAATATAAAATAGATTTATTTGCTTATCATTTTGTCTAAGAAATAAAGCAAAATAAATATTTGTTTATTTTCTTCTTCCTCTATAAACAAATGTTTTAAGCATAATCATTCAGTCCCATTAAAAAAATCAATTAATGGATTCTATAAATTCCAACTATTTAACTCTAGTTGAATAAATTCATTTTATATTCCCTCCATTTCCTTTAAATTGCTTGATCTTTAATATGATCAAATAATGTTCCCCAAGTTTATTTCTTACATGGTCTCTTTGTCTCATCTCAGAAACAGCCTCAATAGTTTAACATATTCCTTTTATACATTCAAGACAAAGAGGATTTCCAATCATTCATCTGATTTATTATTTATTATCACTCATCACTGGAGGTTTTAATGAAGAAGTTGGACAATCATTTGTCCAAAATGTTATAGGGTCTCCTGTTAGAGCAGAAAGTTGGACTAGAAGACCTCCAAGGTCCCTTACATTACTCTGATGTAGTTTGTAAGACTCATTTAGTGATTAAGTTATTAATACCTAATAGTTATTAAGACATCAGCTGGTTTAATTTGTAAATTAAAATGTGTAAATTTGTATGGTATCTTTTTTGGTATCATTCTTGTAATCTGACATTTTTCAAATCCATTTTCAAATCCATATTAAAATTAGTCTGTATTTGGTCCAGTAAAACAGGTTCCTCTTCTATAGTCTCTGTTTAACCTAATTTATAGTAGCAGACAAAGTTGAAAACAATTGCTGAGTACATTGTTTCCAGACAGCTTTAAATTCTTCTATAGTCAAATAATATTGCTCTACAGTCTCTTCTCCTTTAATTGTAATCCTTGGTCCTTTCTGGCTTTCTTTAGTCAACCTTCAAAATGTCCTCTTATATTTGTTGTTTATATCAAGCATCAAAACTTTCCCACTGGAATATTTCTAGTAGTTAATTTCAAAAAATCTTCATATACATTTTTATAAATTTTAAATAACCCACAGCAATTATACTTTCAACTCAATCTGGTCCTTTACCTGCCAGAATCAATATTATTGTTCTCCTTTTCCTGTTTCGCAAAAATTTAAAATTCTTCTATTTAATACTTAAACTTACATAAAACTTCTTTCATCCAGGGTAAAAGGAAACTCTCCTGGAATGATAAAAATGCCCTTCATAATGTTTTTCACATCTAAAGAAATCAATAACAAGGAATTTCCAAAGGTGGTTAGGAAAGGAAGGAGGAGAACCTAGTGTCCAAATGAAGGTGCAAATTGCAGTTTAGGCATAATGACTTGTCCACAGCTCCTAGAGTTCTCTAACCTGCCAGAGATCACTATTTTATCATCTCTTTGCAGGAAACCTCTGTGTGGAGCAAACATAAAGAGATTCTAGCCCTCTCCTTGACCTGACAGGAATTCCAAGGACTTGCTTGTGAATTCCATGTAAACATCTTTAATTCACCAAAGTTTCCCCAGAAATGGCTAGAACTAAAACAAAAGTCATTTGGTTTAATTTTAATTTCAATCAAATCAGTTGCTTATATTCCCCGTGGTCTTTAGTAAGAAAATCTAAATAGGGCTAAAAAGCTATAGCTATAGCTATAAACTTAATGAAATCTACCCTATTTCAGGAAAATGGATTTTAGGGTTTGGAAGTTTTCAGCAAAATGATAACAAATTCATTTATTCCCATTGTTTTTGAGGTGCACTTTGTTGAATCATGCTTGATATCATTATAATCTGTGAAATATTACAAATCTGTGATTTATTTTTTTTATTTTGTGAGCTTCTAATGCTCTGAAGAAGGGATTTTTCTTTTCCTTGCTTGGATAGGTGTTTGGATAGGATTTGTATGAAAATGGCACACATTAATTATTCCTAAACAAGGGTCTAAATAATATTACAATGATTAGTTTAGGGTTCAGTTATTCATAATACATTGACAATACTTGAGCTAATTGAATGGTTACATTTTATTTGGGATATTTTTGTTCACAGGATAGAGGTGACATGATTATTTGAAAGGATACGACGGGAGAGAGAAAATTTCATTTGTAAAATCTACCATATTTACACATCAGGAGGATAATGCTTTCCTAATTATTGTTCTGAGTTGGAAGGTGGCTCATTTGCACTGGAAATAAGTGGTAAATGACTGGACATATGCTTACTTGAAAATTAGCCATTAGTTGGGGGGACTGTTTGTCAGATGAATTCTATCCTTTTTTAAAGACCAAAGAGAATGTTTCTCTCTTTGTCTCTCTTTTTCTTAGTCCAATTATCACTTGCCCTAATACCCTATTTTATCCCTTTCTCACTTCCTCTTAACCCATCTTTCTATTGGTAAAATCTATTTCTTCTTTTGTATTATTTCTGAGATTTGCAGACTGGGCAGTATCTGATTAAGGGACTGGAGGCTAAAACATTTAAAGAATGCTTACTGGAACTGGGGAAGGCTAGTTTGATGAAAAGAAAAACTAGGGTGACATGATAGCAGTGTTCCAATATACCAGAGGCTGCCACAAAGAAGAGGGACTCAAGCTATTCTCCAAAGCTCCTTGGGGCAGGACAAGAAGCAAAGGTTGGAAATTAATCAAGGAGAAAAGCAACTTAGAACTAAGGAGAAATTTCCTGACAGAACAATTAATCAGTGGGAAACTTGCCTCCAGAAAGTTGTAAATGTTCCAACACCTGAAGTTTTTAAGAAAGGATGGATAACCGTTTGATAACCATTTGTCTGCAGTGGTGTAGGTATCCTGCCTGAGCAGGGGGTTGGACTAGAAGATCTCCAAGCTTCTATTCTATTCTATTCTATTCTGTTCTGTTCTGTTCTGTTCTGTTCTGTTCTGTTCCGTTCCGTTCCATTCCATTCCACTCCACTCCACTCCACTCCACTCTACTCTATTCTATTATGCATGTACTTTTTGTGCAAATGGCATCTACAAAGGACAGACAGGTTAGAATACATAGATATTCTTTCATATTATAAATAGGGTATCTTATTTTACAGGCTATCAATTAGAAGATTAGAATGAGAAACCAGAGGTGGGTATTTTCTAAATAAGGCAATCTCATTGTCACCAAGAATCATAATGATCTGAAAGGCTGTCTTGTTTTTTACATTTTAATAAATGAAATGAATGCTGTATATTGGACCTTCCCATTTTTAAATGCGGCTTCTAGAATGAAGGGAGGGAGGGAGAGACAGAGGAAGGAGGAGGGAGGGAGGATGTCTATGTACCTATATATCCAACTATCTATCTATCTATCTATCTATCTATCTATCTATCTATCTATCTATCTATTTATCTATCTACCTACCTACCTACCTACCTACCTACCTACCTACCTATTCAGTTATCCATCCATCATTTATTCCTAATCCAGCACTGATTTCATCACTGATTTCATTGGCAAACAGAGAAGCTAAAATTTTGGGGAAACATTGTGTTTTTTATTGTACTTATGCCTACAATTCATTTTGTGGTAGGAAGGATTGTCTGAAAAGATCATGGATACATGTGTACACTGCAGTGCTTGTATGTGCTACATAATAAAAGGAAGCTTTTACCTGTGTATGGTTTTTAAATTGAGTTCTACTTCCCTGCCATTTCCACAACATTTTGTGAGCAATTATTTCCAATTATTTTGGGTTTATATTACATACACAACCAAATGAACTTTTGATCAATTATAAGAATGGTCTTTGTCTGAAACAATGTCTCTGATCAGTTCTTATGAAGTAAGACACACCATCTCTGAAGCAGAGATGGTGCATCTTACTTCAGCTTTGTTTTCAAAGGAAAAGCTTGGCTCATCGTTGCTCCCAATATTTAGCAATGGAAACAGGTACAGCTGAAGCAGAAAATCTGTTTTCACCCTCCTTCCAGTGTGTGCTCAGGTGCCAGGTTTGAATTGTACCAACAGTTACCAACAGCAAGTATAGAAAAAGTCATGGAGACTTTGACTGAAATAGTATTTAACTAAATAGCAGCAGTAGATATTGGCATTTTTTAATTACCTGTGGTCCCTCAAGCCACTCCCCAAAGCTTTAAAAACTGTTTCTGCCTCTGCTGTCACAGTCATTCAGTTGGAAAATGGAGAAAAAAACACAGGAGTTCCTTTCCTGCACCTTTCCAAAAATTCAGAAAATGAAGTAGTGCGGTTTTTCCCTGTGGCATATAGAGAGGTCAGCTAAACAAATATAAGGCTTCTCTCAGTGTGTGTCTCTGTCTCTGTCTCTCTCTTCCTCTGCTTCTCTGTATTTTTATTCTATGAAAAATTCTGAGATGGAGGCAATGTATGTTTTTGAAGGTACTATTTCATCCTCCCTGTCCTTCTAATCTATAACTCTCTCAGTTTCAGCAGCAGCCAGATTTCTTTTTAACAACTTTGAAAGAAACATTTTTGGTTTTGATTCCAAACTTTCACAGTATTTCTTTACCCCAATCCCCCCACAAAGAAATTTAAAAATGATCACAATAGTCTTCAGTGTTGAGTTCTTTGCCAAGATGCTGGTTTATATTTACTAGTCTAGTGCTTGCAGAGAACATCATGAATCAATCAGTGTTCAGCTTGTATTTCTTTTGATGATCAATAGAAGGCTACAAAGAACTTTATCCAGTTAGTGTCTGCCCCTCTGGAATAGAAAAGAAAAGGCAAAGAGAAAAAAAAAGAAACACACATGCATGGAATAATTCTTGCTTTTGTATACTTGGGTTGTATATTTCTCTGGAATTGGGGGGAAAAGTCAGGTAGATTTTTGAAAGCAGAAGATATATGTGAACTGCAAATAATATAAACAAATTAACTAATTTTTCATCATCCCCTGGTGAAAATAAAAGCTTGTACTTCCTCATGGTTCAGTATTGTTTTAAAGAGTCCTTGGGTTTATGGAGGTGGCAATTTGGCAACTAGAATTTTTCTTGCAGTTCTTACAGTTTGAATGATGAATGCATACCACTAAATTAGTTAGAATCAGGACAATACAAGTAATAGAAAATCCTCTTCCATAAACATATCACAAAACACTGGAGAAGTAAAATAGAAGCTATGTTGCAGCAATTTGACCCTCAAAATTAAGGTTGCGGAGCCTGGCAAGAATTTCCTCAAACAGTAAGTGTACTATTTAGATAAATAGCAGAAATACCACTGGAAAAGGAAGGAAGGAAGGAAGGAAGGAAGGAAGGAAGGAAGGAAGGAAGGAAGGAAGGAAGGAAGGAAGGAAGTAAGTTCCAAAAGAGAGAACAATCCACTCTGAATCTAATCCTAAAGACATGGCAAAGCATTCACTGGAAATTTCCTGATGGATCTGTTTGGCTTAACAATGTGGGATTTATGAAAACTGAATGCACAATCCTAAAATTTCGATAGATTTTCAGTTCTTTCTAAGACATCTTCATCAGTCATTTGGAGATATTAAGACAGTTTTCTGAAATGAAATCTTTGTCAGATCCTATCCATCAGTGATCCAAATCTGAAATGGGTCCTATAGTGACCTAATCTAGAAGAAGATCTTTCCTACTTATTCTTTGGCTATGTTTGTCAGCACTTTGCAGTTCAACAGGTGATAAATTGTTAGGTGGGCCTGCACATGAATGAGAGGCAGAACATGGCAGGAACTGGTAAGATGTCTTTATTGCAGTTTAAATCAAAAGCCACTCAAACGTGACTGTCCAAAGCTTCAGCCACTGACTGGACTTTATTTCTTCCGCCAGTGGCTGGGCCAATAATTGGAGTCTGTTAACTGACTCCACTCTCTGGCCATATTTGGTCATATGTAACATAAATCATATGCCACAATAACAATTGAATTATACTTTATTATTATATGGCAGAATTCTGAAAGCCTGCAAGAGATTATGCTTCCTCTCTTTTATACCAAAGAGAATCAAGGCAGGGCAATTTTCTGTTTCTTTTTCACCTTCCAGGCCTAAGCTGCCTTTACATAACAATTGAATTGCTTCTTTAAAGCTATCTCTATATCCCTATATGTTTTTCCCAAAGAAGCAGTCTAGATTTGGGGAATTAAAGTCACAAGAGTAACATTCAGCTAATTTTCTACCTTTTCCCAGTCTGCACATCACAAACTGTTTATGAAATATCTTGCGTGACACAAAACATTAAACAAAATTGCCCCACCTGTTTGCACAGCTATAGGAAGCATCTATTTCTGCATGTGATTCTAGTACCATATGGTGCTTCCCCCATCACCATTGCACAAATTGATTTCATCTTCATGATAAGCAAGATCAATGCAAGATAGATGAGTGTTGCCTTAGTGTGGGATAGTGTACCCCTCCCTACCAGTGTGTGCAAATTTTCAGCTGTATTGTATTTATTCATCTGTTATATTTATATCCACAGAAATCAAGGACATTCCACAAAACTCTCCATTTTACTTTGGCCTCATGACAAAAATAAAAAAGTAGAAAATCCCATATTCATCATGGTCATAAAATAACTCACAGTTTGCTAAACTTTCATGGATCCTAAACTCTGTTGCTGAAAATAATCATTCCCCTCTACCTAATTTTAAATCCAAGTCTGATGACAAGCCTCAAAAGTTGCATGATCTTCCCACAGGTTTATATGCCAACACTTTTACAAGGATCAGAGAAGAGAAGCAGTGAAAGATCAGATGAACTTTGAATACAGTTAGAGATCCATTTTATCTCTTGCTAGTGATAAGCATCAAACACAGCCTTTGTGGCAGTTCATCTATGATTTTCCCACAATACTAGAAAAAGCAACAACAATTGAGAGAATGCTTTCATTTATTCATTCATATTATGGACAATATCTGCAACTCTTTGCATATCTGTAATTAGAAATGTTATTTTCAGCAAATTTATGTCAATAACATCTAGACCAGAAACAGAAGTCCTGCATGTCACACTCCTCTGTTTTCTATTCAGATATGGATAGCTTCATTCAATGCTCCAAATCAATTCTTGGGATTCAATCCATGATGTTTTCGGGACTTGTTTACTTGTATTCAGTTAATGGCTTCTTTGTAAATGAACTGTAACTCCAAACATTCTGCCTAAAATTACATGATTCTCAGATATGTTTAAAAATTCATGCATCTGTGTTTTGTCTCCTTTGTTATTGGAAATAGTTTTGCAATACAGTAAAGTTAATGGGAATGTTATGATTATAACACTTTTTAAAAAGAAATGTATGATATTTGTGACATGCAATATAATTGGATCTATCTAGAAGCTGAAAAAGGTATTTGACATTTATATATGTTTTATAAATGGGTTCTTGACCCAACTAAAAAATTTCACAAAAGCCATTTAAATAGCATTAAAAGTCTGCAGAGCAAAAAAGACATTTCTTCCCATCCAGCTTAAACATGAATGGCAAATGCTGGGGGTGATTAGAAAGGCAAGGTGACAAACACTGTCAACCCTCACAGGTATTGCTGTGTTTAAAAAAATCTGGAGTTTCTACTGATAAGAAGTTCTCTGATTGGTTAGGCCATATAATGAGAAAATTCTAGGGTAAATTTAGGCTGCACTCCCACTAACCTAACATACTACTTAGGTTTGCTGTTTTTGCTGTTACCTTGGAGAAAGGTAACCTTTACTAGTTCCACTAGAAACTAGTATCATCTCTATCTCTCAGATCAATGTTCTGATCAGAACTAGCAGTAAAATGAGTGACTGGGAAGTTTGTTATATCTGTAGCAGAAGATGGGCAATCTCTCCCAATGACAGGAATACTATTGCTAATAATTCCATATCCAAAGATAGATAAAGATTGACCAGGAACTATCTATATGATATGTGATTGTATAAATGTTTTAAATAAGTAAATAGCTTTCCAAGGCCAATCTCCCACAGTAGCATAGTCACATTCCATATGGCCACTAGTTGCAAGAAAGTGGCTCATCTAGTGGTTGGCCAGAATTATTGCAAATCTTGTAGCCCTCATCTTATTCAAATATTCAAATTAAAAGCTTTCAAACTATGTTATGCAATCAGCTATGCTCCTTGCATTCCTTTACTCAGGTCTGTAAATTATAGTCTGAATCTTGCTATAAATATGAACTATACTTCAACCATTTCTCCAAGTAATTGGATCATATTTGCTACATGATTGAGCATATGGATATTATAATCACAGAGCAGCCACAATTGAATATATGCAGAATGGTGTTAAAGAAAGAATAATTCTTCACCCAAAGGAATCATGGTTGCTACTATAAAACTAGTATAGTCATCCACTTATCTGTCCTGTATATATCCATTAATAGCTGCTATAATATTATTATAATGTTGCTTCAATGTACTACTAGGATAGTGATGGATTATGACAGTTAAGTGTTAACCCCATTTTAAGTAATTTTTTGATGTTACATAAAATGGAAGAATTAATCATTGATTGTATATCTATATTAATTTTCTTCTGAGTAAGAAGCATTTTTAATAAGACCATTTATCTTCCAGATCTTTTTATCATTAGGATTCTTTCTATTTCCAAAATTACATGTATATTGTGTTTTTACTATTCAGTTGTTTAGGTGTTGTTTATATTTGATCCCATTTTATAAACTTTAATATGAGAATATTGGAGTTCATAACATGTGTTGGCAATGCCAATACACATGTTATGCTACCCAAATTATGCTACATATAATTTGGGAATATACTATTGTTGTTCTCTGGCCCCATCTAGTTGTCAGGGCCAAATACCAATCTGTATTGTTTGGAAGTTGACAGGCTCTTGAGAGGAAGTTGACAGTCATCTACCATAAACCCTTCCTCCCAAAACAAGTGTATCCTGGGAAGCCAGATTCCATTTCCTTTAGTACTGGAGAGGAAACAGAAGCACCAGGAAGAAACCTGCCTAGTTCATGGCACACATTCATCTCAGGACAAAAATCCACATCCCATATGCATAGCATCACGGGTGAGATTTATATTTATCTATGTTTGTTAATTGTTATGCTCATCAGCCACTTAACACTGCTTACTATGTATTTGGACTCTTATTATATATTTCTATTTCCCAAGTTTCACCCATTTTTTTCTTAATAAAACATCTAAATCTATGCAGATAGTCTGTTTTATTGGAGGATTGGGAGTTTATATCAGTGGTGGTACTCTATGCAGTGGTGGGATTCCATTTTTTTTACTACCGGTTCTGTGGGCGTGGCTTGGTGGGCGTGGCAGGGGAAGGATACTGTAAAATCTCCAGTCAGAGGTGGGATTTGCCAGTTCTCCAAACTACTCAAAATTTCCGCTACCGGTTCTCCTGAATTGGTCAGAACCTGCTGAATACCATCTCTGATTCTTCCAGTTCAGCCTGGTTCTGGCATACCGGTAGCAATAAAGAGCAGCAGAGACCGAACTGGTTCTCTCTGAGGAACTGCTGGAGCTGCTATTGGGCCCATCTGCCCACCAGGGCTCTCACACTGACCTTTATTTCCTGCTTTTGAAATGCAGCTGTCTCTGTGCAGTACAGCAGATTGCTGTGTGTCAGCTACTGAAGCAATAGGGAGAGGGCAGGATTGCAGAAGGTGAGTTGGAAAGCCTCTGTGCCTGTGCAAAGTGCGTGTTTGTGCGCACGGACATCCACCAAGCCACACTCACCGAACCAGTGGTAAACTTTTTTGAAATGTACCACTGGTTTAGATGCATGTCAAGTTGCACACAGAGTAACATGTAGTGAGAACAGAACACCAAATATGATTTCCCCTTTTTTATTTTACTTTGGATGAGAAGTATAATTTTGTAACAATGCAGATCATTTTAAGTCAAGCAGCATTTATTTAAAACATTTTTATTTCTCTCTACTAGATATACCCATATTTTCCTTTTTAATAAAACCATTCAAATAAAACAATATGGCAAATATTTTATGTGTATATGACTAAACATTGCCAAATTAATTCTTTTTCTACAGAAAAAAATAAAGCTTCCTCTTTATAAACTTTAATAATAAACTTTAAACATGGTGTTATGTATTGAATATATATAGTCATGTTAACTGTGCTAAAATGAAACTAACCTTTAGATGATCCTGTGAGATCCAACTGTTTTGGAGAGAAATTTAGAACATTTATATTTGGGTGAGCTTTTTCTAGTTCTATGATTGTTAAGGCCCTGTGGGCCAAGAGTATAAATCACAGGCATTTACCTGCAGTTCCTCAGTCACAGTTTTCAGTCAATAAATGCTGTTGCAGCTATGCTGGTCTGGTTCTTGCTTACTGAAGCCCACGACACAATACATATGTTCTGTATGTAAATAGGTGACTCCAAATCTACTAATATGATTGGCTATGAAAACTAAGCATTGGATTGGTTCA
>BHFT01072063.1:0-15014 GCA_004320025.1 Laticauda laticaudata
GTCCTTACCAGAGACCTGAGAATGTGACGGTTCTTGATCTCCTGAAGAGAGCTCTGATGTTACTCCTGGGTCCTTTTGGACCCACTCCCAGTTTAACAGGAATCAACAGCCCCAAAGTTGCTAAAGCAACAGTGACCACCTTGGCCTTTAGTTCCACATCTTTTCTAGTTTGTTCGGTCAGGCCTGGAATTCTCCAGCTTCTCATATTCTTTCCTTCTGATGTTACTGCATTTGGACCACGACATAACCATCACTGTCTTCTAGTCCTTTATCTATAGACAGACGAGAGACAGGTAGGCAGGAAGGCAGGCCAGGCAGACAAGCAGACAGACAGGACACAGACACACAGACACAAGAGCAGACAGACAACAGACAGGACACATGCAGATGTGCATTATCCAAGCAAAGACCTAACTCTTCTAGAGAGTGAATAATGCTGCGAGGAAAGTGGAAAGAAAAGAGAACAGTTTATACTAGGCATCCAGACAGCAGAAGAAGCACAAGACAAAGGGTGCACCATTCAAAGACCCAAGGACCAGTTTTAGACCTCAGTCATCGCGGGAGAATGTCTATATATGTGGTCACGAACAGCCAACCACCAATTGATGGCATGTACGGTGTTCTGTTTATTGGAACTTTGGTAGGTTCCAAGTCTCTTCATTCTGATTGGCTGAAAAGGGCCACTTACGGATTGGTTCACTAAGAACCAATTCTGGGAAGGCCGCCCAAAAACAAGCGGATGAGTTTATTATAAAAAGTAGTATCATTTGGCCCACAAGAGCCGACGGCAGGCAAACGAACAGCCCGTGATATAAGGGGCTGCCACAGGCTTGTGGGCATATTCCGGATCTTTTGCCTCCTCCTCTCACTTGGTGAGTTTAAATTAAAAGTTGTTGTTGTGAACCTGGCTTCACACGCCTCTTCCAGATGAGCAACTGCCGACAAGATGATGAGACATCATCGTTTATCTTTTAAAGGGCTGAGGATGAAAGTTCGAGGACTGAGCACGCGGTGAATCTGAAACCTAAAGCGGGAGAGAGATGGCCGAGGTTCACTCGGGTAAACCAATGCGTCGCCCGATCCTTCAACCGATGAAGGAGGAGAAATAGGAGAGAGAAGGACTGGGAATTCATATATCGATCGCCTTTCTGGATTGTTTCTAGAAAGCAACGAACGATGAAAGAAGAATCTAGACCAAAGAGGAAATAGGAAGAGAAAAAAGGGAAAAAAAAAAAAGGAGGGCTGTTCCTTACACACTGCTGGACGGCCGTATTCCAAATGGTGATGAAGGCACTTGACGAAACCCAGAGATTTCAAACAGATGAACCTGGTCCAAACTGAACCGAATTGCTCTGAGCATTACTACGCCACCGGTGGTCTCAAATTTAATTCAAAAGGCTACGGAATTTTACAAAGAGTGACCAGATGGAGGATGAAACCTAAACAGATTTTCGTAGCAGCCTTGAGACACATTCAGAGCGAGCCTATGAGTTCCAGAACATGGATGAGGGCAATGAGAAACCGTGTAGTCCTCGGCCTGAGAAAGAACTCTACCTCAGAGCAAACTACTTGAATATAGACTGAACATAACTGTGGCTGAAGTCATTGCAGAGGCAACCGCCGCGAAGCAGCAAAGAAGTCAAGCAGCCACATGCAGAAAATGAATGCAGTGAGTTCCAGACCTGCCAACCCAAACCAGGAGAAGAAGCAGAGGGAGGGAAAGAGAAACAGCCACAGTGACAAAACACACGAGGACATCAAAAACCAGAGTGACCACTGAAGACGAAGGACAAAGATGTCCTATAAAACTCTATTCAGATAGAAAGGCACGAAAAGAGGAGAAATCGCCCAGGGAATTTCAGCTGTGCGGGCGGATGCGGAGGGCAATCACCGTTGGCTGAACGGCAGGTCCTCGATCAATATGCCGGGGGAGCTTGTTAATAAAAAAGGGGCACATCCGAAAGGGTCTGCCGCAAACAAAAAAGAGCTTATCGTTAAAAAACCGTGGACAGCACCCCCCCGACCATGATGACAGACAAGCCAGGCATGGCAAAGATGGAAACCGCATAAGAGAACAGGTCTGACAGGCGAAGAAAAATGCTCAGACAGATACCAATCAGCAATGCCAGGGCGGAAAGCAGGAAAGAAGGTTTGGATAGAGATGAGCATTGAGGGGAGACCCTGTGAGATTGGAAGCGACTCAGGGTCTCCTATCAATGCGTTATCCTGGGAAATACCATTCTGGCGGTCTAATACCGAAACATTAAACAGAGGAGAACTACAGATGAAACAAAAAACTAGTGTTAAAGACTATCAAGAGAAATCGAATCCCAATATTTAGCCTTGCGACATTTAGTTGAATTTAAACACCACAACCAAAATCTTGCCTCTGACCATCGTTCAAACCGGCAACCGCCCCAGCCTATTTAGGAACGAAATGGGGTTCGCGGGCCTAGGAATCGGAATGACCAGGCATCAACCGCATCGCTACAACCCAACTGGGAGGAAAAAAGAAAAAGCGCCTGCTCCAAGAATTCCAAGATGTTTTTCGACCCCAGAACTCTAGGCAAGGTACCAAGGGACTCCAATTTCATTACCCTAGATCTGAAAATAGCCCCCCATCCGTTTAAAGGCCAGGACGCTCCCACTCACGCTAAAACCAAAAATGACATGAGCAGCTGAAATAAGTTAATAGCTCAAGAGGTTTTTAGAACCAATCGTACCATGCCAGATGGGAACCCTATCGTCACACCAGTGTGTTGAAAAAGGCCAGATGGGTCAGTGCGCATCTACAGGGACCTACAAGGGCAAACCCTGAACCATGCGCTCCATCAAGCGCATTACCCAGTGCCAGTAGGCAAACATTTTACTGCACTCGCTAGGGGAGAAAAATATATTCGCAAAGCTCGACCTGCACAGGCCTATCAACAGCTACCCGTTGATCCCATTACAGCAGAGGCAACATGACGTATAGAACACATAGAGGGGCATTCAAATGTAACACCTTCTAATCAGATGTTAGCGTTGCCCCAGGCATGTTTCCAAAGCCTCATGGAATGCCTGCTCAAACGGAAATTCAAAGCGTCAGGGTGTATCCCATACTTCGACAATGTATTGGTCTCAGCAAAAAATTGCCAACCAGCTAGAGACCAGGTTAAGAGAAGTCTTAACAGATTTAGGGAGTCAGCCACTCAAAGGTGAGAGGAAAAATGTGAACTTGGCCACTAACCGGGTTGAATTTTTGGGCTATTTAATCGATGATCAAGGCATCACCGCCACCGAATAAAAAGTGAAGGCTACAAAGACGCTTCCCAGACCCAAAAACAAACAAAACCAGATCTCCAGGCATTCCTAGGCTCATAAATTTTTACAATGTGTTCCTGCCCATAAGGCAACAAGAGTGAAACCCAACATTGTTGCATAGAATAAAAAAAACCGCTGGACATGGGGGCCACAGGAACAGAAAGCCTTCCAAAGATATCAACGACCCCTATTAACATCAGACAACTGCTTCTCATCCCATTTTAGCAAATACCCTGCCTTCTGATGGTCAACCTGTGATGCCTCACCTTTTGGGTTGGACCATCCTGAGTTCACCAACTCCCAGATTGGCAGAGAGGCACTTGTTGCCTTTTACTTCCAAGACGCCTCCAAGTTGGAACCACAATTACAGCAACTGATCGGGAAGCCCTCACAATCATCGCCGGACGTCAAACGATTTCCATGATTACCTTTACGGTAGACTTGTTTCATCGTAACCGATCCACAAACCTCTTCTTGAATCCCAGCAGGCAACAAGCCAACCGCCAAACATTCTGTCACCTTTAGAATGACCGAGGTGTGGTCTGGAATTCCTCACCGCCTATTCCTACATGCTGCTCCACGACCCGGCAAAGCCATCCACATGCCCGATGCCCTGAGCTGTTCCCCTTGCCGTTCACCAGAGGACGACCCTGCTCAACCACCTCTAACATTTCAGCTTTGAGACCTGCCCAGAACTACCACTGACTGCAGCCGACGTCGCGAAGGAGCCACAGCAAAGCCCTTTGACGACGTGGCATATTGAACTGGGTAAAGTAAAGGGCTGGCCAGAGGAAAAACCAATACTGAGACTTTTAAACCATTCCGATGCCAGACAGGAACCAAACTTGTCTATGAAAAAGGATGCATTTATGGTGACAGGGTGGTATTCCAGCAGCCTCCAAGAGATGTTCCTGGGCAGGTGCATGAGGTCACCTGGGCATAGTCAAAATGGCCAGGGAGTTACGTCTTGGTGGCCAGGCTGGACAAAGACATTGAATGCTGGGGTTGCAACATTTGCCATTGACTGTTCAAAAAAAGGCGAGAAGAGCCTACCCCCCAACAGGCACCAATAAGAGACTTTGGGAAACTCCCCGGCGGTCCATGGTCTAGCAGTACATATTGACTTTGCTGGCCAACGAAGGGACACTTTTTTGATTGTGGTTGATGCATATTCGAACTGGTTGGAAGTCATTGCCTCATGGCTTCCACAACCACCGAGGCTGTTATGAAACAGTTCAACAAACTGCAACACATTGGCTACCTGATTTACTGGTTTCGGACAATGGGGTTCTCAATTTACAGCCTTGCAATGTTGCAACCAATATCTGGCTGCCCAGGGTATCTGTCCATGCCTTAACCACGCCGGCCCATCCGGCCTGCAAAAGGCAGGCTGAACGCCATGTTCGGTTTACTTAAAGAGGGCCTAGAGAGATATGAACAAGGGGGACGTGCAGGACAAACTAAAACCGACTTACTAACCTTGCAAACATATTACCCCTAGTAGCACAACACAAATAAAAAGCCCAGCTGAACTTTTAATGGGTAGGAAACATATGGTCTTACCTGACAGGGTTACACCTCATTTACACCTGGGACAAACTCCCCGACTCCCAGCAAAATATTGTTCCTTTTGAAATCGGCGACCTAGTCTATGCCAGAACCTAACAGGGACCCTCTATGGCTTCCAGCCACCATCACACAAAATCACAGGTCCCAGGTCCTACTGACTAATTTGGACGATGGAAGGAATGGTAAGCGGAAAGACCAGCTTCGTTCCTTGCAACCTCGAATGAAAACCTGCCATTGAACCAAAAATAATAAAATTCCGACTATAAACAACAAAGGTGGGGGGGTGAAGTACAAATAAATAAAAAAAGCGGAGAGACGAACTCCTTTATAACAGACAACAAAATCTGCAAAAAAATGACAATCTAACCAAACAAAAGAGCACTCACGGTTAAGATGAACCCCAAGGAAAGAAGTCTTGGGAGCAGGGAAGAGCCGAAAGCGAGGCCTTCCTGGATAAGGTGGCAGCCAGGCCAGCTCAACCAACCCGGTCAAACCAGGAGGGAGTGGCAGAGTCCATCTCAACCGGCCTGAGAGACTCAGGCGGGAGCGGCATGGCTGACTCACCCTTCCAGGAGGTTCCATGGAGAAGGCCGAGAGAAGTAGCGATCCTGACCGAACCGCTAGAAAATCAAAACAAGATTGAGCTGCACAGGTCAACTAGGACTAGAAAAAGCCCCACCTACCCACATTGGACTGAAGTAAAGGGGGAGGGGTGTTCTGTATGGAACTTGGTAGGTTTCAAATCCCTCATTCTGATTGGCCGAAAAGGCCACTTACGGATTGGTTCACTAAGAACCAATCCGGGAAGCTACCAAATGGCAGGAAGAGTTAAACAAGTATCATTGGCCGCAAGCCGGCAGGCAAGCCGCTATATAAAGGGCTGCCGCAGCTTGGGCTATGTTCCATATCTTTTTCCTTGCGAGTTTAAATAAAATAGTTGTTGTTTGGAACCCGGTCTCACAGGCTTCTTTCCAGACGGAACATACTGTAATGCATGAATGAGTGAATGAATGAATCAATCAATAATTAATCCAATCAATCCTATCAATCTAATCAATCATAACTTTTCCCATCCTGGCAGCTTTAAGATATATTCAGTTTCAGTTTCCAACATTGCCACCAGCAAGGCTAGGCTGGATGTAGTAGTAGAGATGTAGTAGAACACCTATAACACAGAGGTGGTATTCAGCAGGTTTTGACCAGTTCTGGAGAACCAGTAGTGGAAATTTTGAGAAGTTGGGAGAACCAGCAAATCCCACCTCTGACTGGTCCCGCCCCCATCTATTCTCTGCCTCCCAACTCCCAGCTGATTGATTGGGTCTTCTTTTGTTTTCCTGCACAGGAGAACGGAGCTGGAAAGCAGGTTAGTGGGGTGGAGAGAGAATGGGGATTTTGCAATAACCTTCCCCTGCCACGCCCACCAAGCCACACCATGCCCACCAATCCATGCCCACAGAACCAGTAGTAAATTTTTTTTTGAATCCCACCACTTCTATAACTCCTATAAAAGGCACTATGTCAGAATATTTATTATGAAACAAGCAGTCTGTTACCTTAAGGCAGCATATGTTACCCCTTGAGCAATTTCAAAAACCTTGTGCAAAATAATACTCAAAACAAAAAAGATAAAATGAGTTCAGCCAGTCTTTTGCTGGAATTATTTTAATTGACCCCAAATATATTTAGTTACAGTTCAGATTTTCTTCTCTATCTTGAAGGCTTTTATTACAAATCTTCTGCAAATCTTATTATTAATACCAAGAGCTGAAAATGCTATTAATGTTATTTTGTTGTAAACAGTAATGTATATCTCTAACCCATTTCACCAACACCCGTTAATTATTTGACATGAAATTCCTATAGTAATCTAACACATAATTTGTTCCGGACATTACATATACATCAACCAGTGTCTCTGAATTTAATTATTTGTAATCAACGCAGAGAATGTAGGCCTAATGGCTTTAAAATCAATATGCTTGAGGCCTTTTCAAATGCCTGTTGATTTCCCAATGCTGAATGCTTTTGTTATTCCATCTCTTCCTCTTAATGTTTGTGAATAATTAAATATTTGTTCTTATTTTTTGGTGGGAGGGAAAGAAGGTGTAGTGTTTAATTTTTTTTATTTTATAAAGAAGTAAAAAAGTGAGCCACAGTGGCACGGTGGTTAGAGTGCAGTACTGCAGGTTATTTCTGCTGACTGCATTTGTTTCTAGTTTTAGGAGAGAGATTGGATCACCTAGTCCAGTAGTATCTGTTTGGTTTTCCAAAAACCAGTGCTCTACAGATTTATTGTACATCAACTCTGGCTGAAATTTAAAGCAATTGAAATTCAACTCAGTTAGAGGTACCAATTTAGAGAAACATGACTTCTCTGAATCAGTGGTTCTTAAATATCTTGCCTTATTTCCCCTGCCCTTTCCTTAGGACTTGAAATTCTTCTACTGCAGATGTTCAAGACTAAATACTAAGCATGTAATGTCTGGGGGTTTTTTTTGTGGGGTTAATTTAATTTTAAAAAATGTTCTGTATATTGTTTTTCTCATTATTTCCCCCTTTTTCTTTACTTTTGGGTTCCGTTGCCTATAGCAGAAAAGTCAGAATGACCAGGTTGGTGAATAATTGTCAAGAAAAATAAAGAGACTGTTTCTTTACATCAGATTTTGTATCCTGCATGATAAATGCTAGCCTAGGCAGATTAAAAATCAATGCACAGTACAATATGTCATACATAAAAGCAAGAACATGCAGTTAATTGGCAGATCATCCATTAGTTGCGATTAGCATACATGTCTGTGGATGTAGTACAGAAACTATTGAGACAGAAGAGTAGACAGATTATTGATGGGTGTAAATCAACAAAGGTCTATTGAACCCAAAACATTCCTAAGGGTTTATTTCCACATGAGCAATCTTTTCTAAGTTATTTGTTGTTTGCACAGCCAAGTGTCAGTAAATAGACACCACAATAAATATTGGAAGTCTGCCTGTTCCCTCCCTCCTTCCTTCCTTCCTTCCTTCCTTCCTTCCTTCCTTCCTTCCTTCCTTCCTTCCTTCCTTCCTTCCTTCCTTCCTTCCTTCCTTCCTTCCTCTCTCTCCCTCTTTCCCTCTCTGTCTGTCTGTCTGTCTCTCTAAAGAGAGTCAAGGCAGATCTATGTTGAATTTATTTGTTACTATATATTAATCAAAGTTGTATAGCTGCCCAACTCAACTCTGCTTCTTTCTCATCTATTTTTCTCATCTATTGCTATTTTTTTGAGTTGTTTCCTCATACCCCCACCCCCTCCCAGGCAGCCACATTCCTCTTTCTCTTGCACACACAAACACACACACACACACACACACACACACACACACACACACACACACACACACAGAGGTCCCTCATACCCTCACCCCCTCCCAGGCAGCCACATTCCTAACCTGCTTAAAGACTCATTTCTGGTGGAGTTTGGGGGAGAAAAAGAAAGATTTTTGCTGCCTTCCTTGCGTGCAGCCAAAAGCAGAAGAAGAAAGAAGCAGAAAGGAACAGCCTGGTGGCTAGATGAGGTATATGGGGTGTGTGGGGCAAGTTCCCCCCTCCCCTCACTACATTGCATTGTTCGCAATGCAAGTGACGCAAGCCTTGTGTTCCCATGGGCCATGTGTGCAGTGTAGCCTTGTGTTCCCACACAGCCTGGATTAATTGCGTTGGGGGGTGCTTTGGGGGTGACATTTCTCCATGGACCACCAAAAAAATTTTGTGGACCACCAGTGGTCTGTGGCCCACCGGTTGGTGACCACTGATCTAGTGGGACCCAGAAGGCATGCTTTTTCCACAGCTATGCCTGCTCTTTCAATGGAATACCATACTGCTTGAGATTAGATTAACTCTAACTAATCTTTGGGAAACTCTTGAAGACAAGAGTTCAGTAATTGAATCCACATTATTGATATATGAGTTTTAGGCAGCTGTTTGAACCATGGTAGTGCAAGTGGATAGACTGCACTATTGCAGGCTAACTCTCTGTTCACTGCAAGGAGTGAACAGAGCTCAAGGTTGACTCATCCTTCCGAGGTTGGTAAAATGAGGACCCAGATAATTGGGGGCAATATGCTGACTTTGTAAACAGAGGGTTGTAAAGGACTATGAAGTGGCATATAGTCTATGTGCTGTTGCTATTTTATATTTTAATTGTTTGTAAAATGTGTTTTTATGTTTTAAACTCTAAACCATCCAGAGTTGCATTTGTGATATTAGAAATACATGAATAGATGGATACACAAATAAATAATCCAAGGGGGTTGACCAAAGCAGAACTGAAAGGGATAAGTATTTCCATTGATCTGGTCTCTATTTACTGTTAATACAGTTTAAATATTATTTGCCTTTTTAGCAGCTGTATCACATTATTGGCTCATGATCAATTTATGAGCTACTAGAATACTAATATCTTTTTCAAGCAATGAAACTTTTGATTGTGCCTTCCTGTTTTTACTACCATTGTGTGGTAAGAGTTTATATTTCTCCATTAAATTCTTTTCAGTTTGTTTTATCCCATTGTTTGTGTGTGTCTAGCTCTTTTTGACTATTTTCCTGTACTAGAGAGTTAGCCACTGCTCTTAGTTTTGTGTCATTTGCAAATTTGATAATCATTCCCCTTCATCCAAGTCATGAATAAAAATGTTGAACAAAGGAAAGCCTAGGTTTTAATACAGCTCTCCAAAATGATAAGTAACTATTTATGAATATTCTCCAGATACAATAATTATGACTGCATCTAACAGTTAGTATTTAGCCCATATATTACCAATTTAATAAAGAGGATATTTTAAGAAACTTTGCTAACCTAATTTTGTTGAAAAAAGAAATCATCTTAGTCTGGACTGACATGCTTTTGAAGAAACTATGCTGTGTTTTCTTGTGGCTTTCTATTCAAGTGTTCATAAATATGTTTAATCATTTAAGGGCCTGAGCCATTGCAGATTACAAGTTAACAGATCTGAAACTTCTTGGATCCTTCTTCCTTTTTTTTGACATTTGATCTTGTCCATTCTTTTGGGATTTCAAGTTTTTTTTCTCCAAGAGTTCTACAAGTTGACTGAGAACAGTTATGCACTAGTTATTCCCATATCCTTGGATGATATCTATGTGGCCCTAGAGACTTTTAATTCATTTAAATTTGTTAAGAGTTCTTTCACCCTCTTCTTCTCTCTTCTATGCCGCATTACATCTTCCCCTCGTGGCTCAAGAATGATCATCTTGGGTTTAATTTTCTTCCAGATATAAGACATGTAAAATATGAGTTATGGCAATCTGCCTTCTGCCATCACCTACAATCAATTCATTCTTTTCTCCTTGCAACAGCCCTTTATCCTTTTGGTTTTTCTTTTATTTCTCACATACTGAAAAAGCCTTTTTTTGCGGATATGGGTATTTCTCACAAACATCAGCTCATCCCTTTATTTTAGATTTTCATGCAGACAAAATTACTTATGCAAGTTATATCCATGATGAATCTGTTTTTTTTCTGAGTATGCTGTAACTTTTGAGGGCAATGTGCCAATCATTTGTACTATCTCACTGTTTTTAAAGCCTTGATTTTTAATCCAAATTGTAAATTATTGATTTTGTACTAACAGCAAATTAATTAGTCAATCAATCCATATCACAATGAACTAAATTTTTCCTTCCTTATAACTTAAATCCTTTATTCTGTGTGCTACATTCTAGGCTAACAGCAAGAACACTTCATGACTGTTTAAGGGATAATGATTCAAATTCTTGGAAAGTGGCGTAGTACCCCTTTATCCCCCTCACCCTCTAAATATGTCCAATTTCTCCAGTATTGAATTTTATTGCTTGTTATTTCAATATGTGTAATCAACACAACGTTTTATTTGGATATGAGTCTGAGTCGGCCTTTAGAGAAAGGTTCAAAAGCTTAAATAGTCCCTCCATACCAGCAATTTATGCCTTTTTATCAGCTTATTTTTATCAAACTTATCAGTTTAACTGATTCAGAGATCACATCACTAAATCAACAAGCAACATTTTATGATTTAGGATATGTGTGAACCATGCCGGTTAGTGCATGACAAAGTTACATTGTTGTCGGGTTCAGCCATTGTTCTTTCATGTTTCCATAACTCTCTCTCCTCCATACTGTTACACGGATGATTTTTCCATCCCCAGATATCTGTATTTAAATGAGGGATGTCCAGGGACATGTGTCAAAAACATTAAGGTGGCAGTCACAACTGCATTAATATGTATCAAAAAGGGCATGGTTTTAATTGCAAAGTCATGATCACAATTTCAAATATTGGCAACTTTTTTTGAGAGCACAACATAGTTTAATTTTCTTGTTTGATTTGAGCCCTGGTTTGTATCATGAACACAATTTCTACCTGTGAAATTTCTTCTTTTGGTGGTGGTGAGGCTGAATGGGAATTTAACATTAGTGTAATTTCTTTTTGTCAACTCCAAAGCTGCTGTTTATTTAAACTGTGGGATTAGGCCTTCTAATTATGACAGAAGTCATAATTCTGTCATACATCAGGGAAGCTCAACCTGCCTATAAGTAATTAGAATCCCAGAACTCTGCATCTTTTTAATAAAGTAGGGAATCATTTTGACATCAAGGTAACCCTGTATGTTTGGAATAAAGAGTAATATTTTGTGAAAGCTGGGGCCCTGATTGTGGGACATTTCATCTTATCCTGGGGAAAAGATGCTCTTGAAACAAACAAATGGTTGATTAATCAGCAAATTCCCTCCTAATAAAACATGTCTTAATGAGCTCTTTGGAGGCAAAGAAATCTATCATTTATCATACAGCAATTGACTTGAGAGCTTTACTTATGTCAGGTAGAATAATTAATGACCTATGAGGGATCAAAAAGCAATAGATAAAAATATATTCCCCCATCAGTCATTCTGTGGGAAAAAAAAACTCCCAACACACAATTTGGTTTACCTTGTATGGGTGGGGTCAGATAGAGATATGAGCGAAAGATGAATCACATTGAACACTATTATGATTGATTTGTAATGCTGTCTAGGTATCTCAGCTAGAAACTAATGACAGGTTATACTCTTGGGCCATGCCATATTTCTGACAGAGATCCAGGGACTGGAGGTATCACTTTTAATATAAATCAAAGTCATAGTGAGGGGTTGAACTGCATAATGAAGTTAGTGATGTCTCTTGCTGCTACTGTGGTTCACATTTTTAAAAGTCTCTTTCTTTATTCTGGATGCTCAAGATGGCAACATGGTTTATCTCACTTCCCAATTCATTCTCAAAACAGCCTTATTAGGCAGAGTTATGGAATCTTAAGGCAGAGTTATGTGTCTCTTAAGAAGATTCTGACTTAAAACTCACAGCCAACTCTATCAGGGTGGTTAGTTTTGAGGGATGCTAACAAGCTAGATTAAAGCTTCGATCTGAATGAGGATTTGACACCCTTAGTATGCTAAATCAGTGTTTCTCAACCTTGACCACTTCAAGATGTGTGGACTTCAACTCCCCAGCCAACATGGCTGGTTGGGGAATTCTGTGAGTTGAAGTCCACACATCTTAAAGTGGCCAAGGCTGAGAAACACTGTTCTAAAACTTTCCACCTATAAATTCCACAGTTTTAAAAAAAGTTTTCATATATTTGCCTATTATACATAACACCTAAAAGGCAGATATGATTTTCCATTATGGAATATTGATTTTTTTTAACACTTGAAAACTGTTGAAGCAAGGAGTGAGGTTCATCGTAAGGAACATTTAATAATTTTGATAATATTTCTGGGGAATGCACATGTGGGAAAGCCAGTAGCCTCATTATGCTTTAACACAGCTTAGATAAGGCAGATGGACGTACATTGGAGATGCCAACCTTTGTGTGAATAGTCAGGAATAGCTTTCTCGTGCATCTTTAATTTGAAAATGAACTTTTGGCAGCTGCAGATTCTGTCTCTTTCATGCAAAGACCCTGCATTTGGCTACTTTTATCTGATTTGTGCCTTTAAGTACAATGCTATTTTTAACTACTTAAGAGAATTTCACCTTTTTTTTTGATAAAGGCAAAGGGTCAAAAGAAAACATGCAAAGAATATTCCTTGCTATCACAGAAGGCTGTTTTTCTCTTCTGGTCAGGCTGACCTTTCCTGCCACACTACTGAGCAAAATAAGATTGCCCATTCTCTGCCAATTGCAACAGAGAGGCTTAGCTTTGATTTCATTTCAGCTCAGCCAATTCTGTCTCTGAGATAGCACTGTATATTCTACACACGTGCAAACCCAAGCATCTCTGTGCAAGGGTGCTCATTGAATGCTGTTCACCCTTTCCCAGCATTTTATCAGGTTTAATAAAAGCCATGCTCTGAGATTGCACAGAAAGCAAAGGGGAAAATGGTTAATTTAAGAAAATTATTTTTGAATACTGTACTGAAATGTACATTTAACAGATTAATATAAAGCACTGAATTACTGAATTGCGGCCCTTAGATATAATGGTTAAAGTGTTGGGTTAAGATTAGAGAGTTTTGAATTCAGTCTAGAAGCTTTGGGCCAGGCCTAATCTAAAATATGTTATAGCAAGTTTGGGGAACTTGCAGATATAGCTGAAATACAATTCCCACTGTCTCTCAATATGGATCATGTTGTTTGAACTTACTGAAAGTTCTGGAGACTCCTATGCTCCTAATCTCCAGATTATGGCTTTTCATTGAGATGTTTTTAAAATGGTGTTTGTCTAATTTGAAGGGATGAGTCTCCTTAGTACCAGTCTTGGTAAAAATTCTCCATGTTTAAAGACAGTTTCTAGAAGAGGATTACTGCTAACACTGAACAATTAATGGTTCCCTTCAAGTACTGTTAACAATATCAGCATTCTGATTTTTAAGATGACAAATATGGCTTTCTCCCACTATGTAGCTGGTTTTTTTGGAAACAATTTTTATGGTAGTGCTGTTGAGCAATATTCTACAAGTGGTTACCCTAGTGAAGCCCTCCGAGTCGTTGGATATAGAATGGGTGGCAAATAAATTTATAAACAAACAAACCAACAAGTGATATCATTCTTGGTTGTGATGCCATTGTTATAGAATTTTTCCAGATATCTTCACTTGTTTAGCTTCATCAACTTCATATGGACTTCTTTGGCCAAGTTTCCACTTTATGTTGATGTTTTTGCTGTTGATTGAACTGTGTAGGTTTGCATTGTGTAGGATTGCACAAGGCTGTTTCTAAAATCATTCTTACATTTTGCCTTTGTTTTGAGAACCTCTTACATGATTCATATGAACAGTCTATCATTTCTTCCTACTTTTGTAAATGTAATTTGTACACTTACACAATTCAATTTTCTTATAGAGACATGCCGATAGGTGATGATAAATGTGGGGCACCATCTCAAGTCAATTCTGAAGTTTCTATCTTAAATCTTTGGTTTGACTTTAGTCTCAAAAGTGAATGAATGTATCAATTCTAAGAAGTAAATGGTGTGAAATTTGGTATTTTGAGAGAAAATGGAATTGTCTTAAGATAATTTACAGTCTGTGAGTAACATTTCATCTTCCACACCTTGCAATAGAAAAAAGATCACTGATACAAACTGAAGCAATTTTTCCTACTTTTCCTCCAGTAAGGAACAAACTGAGCTTCATATCTTCATTGATTCCCATTTTAATTGTAGAAAATACCTGGAAATCATAAAAGTTTACATTTCATAGTAGAGAACTTGAGAATGCCATTCAGCAGTTTAGATTTTTCTCTTTCCCAATCTTCCCAACACAAGTAAAATGAAATATCTGGGAATCTAATGAAAAGGCTACTGCTACCCGCTCTTTTCCTCACACTTAAGACCTTGAATTATCAGCAAAATCACTTTGCCCCAGGGCATCAGCATTTGCAATTTGTTTCATCCTTTGAAAAATGGGCTTGGGCTCTACTAGAAATTAATCAATTTCTCAGCAGTGGAAATAGAATATTGCACAACTTCCAGAATAATAGATTATGCCTACAATGAAAACATAGTTCAGAATGTGAGTTTTGGTTTTAGTAAGGCAAGAACTGAAGCTGCATTTTTTAATCTTTCAAAAGGACCTTATCTGTCTATCAGCTCTGTAATTCTCACTCTCCACCCAACAACACCCCCCCCCCCCA
>BHFT01072064.1:0-11776 GCA_004320025.1 Laticauda laticaudata
GGGGCTGAGAGGAAAATGAAAGGGGCTTGGCAGAATTAGGGCAAATTGCCTGCTCCAGACTCTGTCGCAGTCAGGGGGGAAAAAATCAAGCTAATATTAAAGAAAACAAAGCAAGGAAAAGATACATTTTTGAGGGAGGGAGGAAGAAAGAAAGAGAACATTCCTTTTACAAAATCTTAAATTCAATGAAATCCAGACATTCTTCCATTTTAATGTCGAAGAGAGCACTCATTTTTTTTTTTAAAAAAAATCTTACACTAAAATGGAATTCAGATGTTCTTGCATTTCAATTTCTAATTTGTTTTTAAAAATATCTTGTGCTAAAGGATATCCAGGCTCTCTTGCATTTCAGTCCATATGAGATTATTCATTTGAAAAAAATCTTGCAGTTACTCCAATTAAATCATGAGCCTTGAGCCACACTCCCAAAACTAAAGAGGATTTATTTGAAGTTAGCATTCTATGTCCGGCACTAATCTGGGCGTAGCCAACTCTGAGATATGTAATTCACTGTCACCCTTGATCCTGCTTTCCTCCTCACCCCTCTGGGTGTATCATCCAACGAAACATGTCCATAGCCAAGAATCATCAATCATGTTCTCCAATTAGATTTTTGCATGGCAGAAGCTTCAGCCATCTAATCAGTCTTTGAAGAAAAAATGAATGCAATGTACTTTCGATTCCACACTGCCGCCTGCTCTGAAGCTCTTCCCTTCTTTCTGTTGTCAACTATAAAATGTGCATACAAAATGTTTTATGAGTTGACACTTGAGCTAAACTATATTCAGGTACTCTCGCATTTCAGTCCGTAAGAGATTACTTATTTTAAAAAGATCTTGCCCTAAAGGATATCCAGAACTTGCATTTGTTTCTTTAAAAAAAAAAAAATCTAAATGATCTTTAGACCCTCCCACATTTCAGTTTCTAATGAACCCCCTGCCCCTCTTCTCTCCCCTGATTCAGTGGCCCTCAGCTTCATTTATTTATTTTATTTATTAAATTTATATCCTGCCCATCTCGCTGTCAAGGCAAGTTTTATCTCATTGCCGGGGTGACAATAAGCGCTCGGCTGTTGGAAATTTAGATGTTGTCCAATTGTCTCCCTTGCACCAGGGGTCTTAGTAGCTCTCACTGTGCCCCCTCCAAGGTTCCTGCTGCCCCCGATGCCACCAGTGCCTCTACAACCAGCGCTTCTACAACCATGGCCAAGAGTTCGCTGATCCGGACAATCCCTGCCAGAGCTGCCAGTGTAAGGTAAGACTCACCCACTCCGACCCAGAGATGATGCCCCCAAATTCTCCTGCCTGCCTTCAGTTGCCTGGCAGCCCAAATCCTGAAGCTGCCACCCCAAACTCAACCATCCTTTGGTTGGCTCTTTTGCGGATCACAATTTCCTCTCAAAACTTTTGCAGGAGTAATTTTGCTTTCAAAAAAGATAAAAGGAAGCATCCAGAAGAGGTATTCAGCAGGTTCTGACCAGTTCTGGAAAACTGGTGTGGAAATTTTGCGTAGTTTGGAGAACCAGCCAATGCCACCTCCAACTGGAGATTTTACAGTATCCTTCCCCTGCCACACCCACCAAGCCACTCCCACCGAACCGGTCGTAAAAAAAGTTTGAATCCCACCACTGGAACCATCATAATTTAATAATGGAATGGAACAGAATGGAATAGAGGGAATGTAGGATAGGAGAGGAGAGAAGAGGAGAGAAGGGAAGGGAAGGGAAGAGAAAACAGAATAGAAAACAGAATAGAGAGCAGAACAGAATAGAATAATGGAATGGAATTGAAAAAAGGAATAGAATAGAATAGAAAAAGGAATAGAATAAGGACCAGAACAGAACAGAATTCTTTATTGGCTAAGGAATTTGTCTCTGGTCCAGAAACTCTCAGTGTACAAAGAAACAATAAAGTAATAATCATCACCTCAATGATACCAATAAGAGAAGGTAGTAGAAAAGATGAGAAGGATAATAGTAATAAAAGCATGTTTGTCTCCAGTTATCTCCCATGGAGCTTCTGCAAGATTAGATGGGGAAGGAGCAGAATCTGAGGGTCCTAAATCCCCACCTGTCTCCCCTCTTGCAGGGTGGCACCGTCCACTGCTCGCCCATCATTTGCCCCCCAGTGACTTGCCCCCAGCCAGAGCGGAAGCCTGGATCCTGCTGTCCTACCTGCCCCAGTGAGTAACTGAGAGGAAGTGATGGGGCACCTGCCAGCTCTTGCTTTCTCTCTCTGGACTTCCAGATTTGGTGGAAGGGGAAGGGAGGAAGGAAGGAAAATAGAGAAAGAGAGGGGAGGGATGGAGGAGGTCAAGGAGGGAAGGGGAGGGAGGGAGGGAAAGGAAGGGAAGGAGGGATGGAGGGGAAGAAAGGAGGAGGGAGAGAGGAAAGGAAGGGGAAGGAGGGGGAGGGAAAGGAAGGGAAGGGGGAGGAAGGAAGGAAAGAAAATAGAGAAAGAGAGAAGGGAGGGGAAGGGAGGAAGTCAGGGAGGGGGAAGGAAGGAAAGAAAGGGAAAGGAAAGGAAGAAGAAAAATAGAGAAAAAGGGAAGGAAAGAAGAAATAGAGGAAAAGAGGGAAGGGGGAGAGGGAGGGAGGAAATCAGGGAGGGAGGAGAGAGGGATGAAAGGAAGGAAAGGGAAGGGGAAAGAGGGAGAGAGGAAAGGAGAGGAGAGGAAGGGAAAGAAGGAGAGGGAGGGAGAGAAATGAAGGGAAGGGAAGGGGAAGGAAGGAAGGAAAGAAGGCAGGCATTGCTCCCCCCACTCTGCTTCAAACCCCTATTTGTTTACATTGCTCTTAATCCTCTGTAACTTTAATCTCTTTTTTATATTGATAATGGTTTTTATAGCTCCACATCTTACTACAGTATATTGTAAACCGCCCAGAGCCATCTGGGACCACAAGATGGGCATCCTATCCATGTAATAAACCGGTACATCAAAATAACAACTAGGAGGTAAAGACGAATAGCAGTGTGCACGTGAAGCTTAATCTCTCTCCTCCTTCCCTCCCCGCCCACGAGGCTGCCTTCACCACAACCAGGTGGTGCCAGATGGGGAGGAAGTCCCCAACTCGCTGGATCCGTGTCAGGTTTGCGTCTGCACCGGGGGAGAGCTAGTCTGCACCCCACGGAAGTGCGTGGCTCCCCTCTGCGCCCACCCCTTGCCGGGCTCCTGCTGCCAAAACAACTGCAACGGTAAGATGGCAGAACCTTGCGGGGTTGCCCCAGAAAACCGGCTCCACCTGGTGTGTAATATCCAATAAACCACACACCAAGGTGGAGATTTAATGAATCAGAATAGAAAGCAGGGAAGCAGGGGTGGGATTCAGCTGGTTCAGGCTGGTTCGAGCAAACCGGGTGTTAAATTTACATCTGGCTCACCGAACCGGCCCCTCCCTTCCCAGGAGTCTCCACATGGCCTGTTTTGGAGGCAGGTAAGTGCAGGGTCTGGGAGGGCAAAAATGGGCCAAACTGGAAGTTCTGCAAGTCCGGAAACGGGCCTATTTCCAGCTTCCAGAGAACCTCTGGAGCCCGGGGGAGGCCGTTTTCGCCCTCCCAGAGGCCCAGGGAAGCCTCCGGACTCTGGGGAAGGCAAAAAACGGCCCTCCCGGAAGTTCTGATAGGCCACGCCCACCATGGCCACACCCACCCAGCAACCGGGCAGAGAATTAATTGGTTGATGGGATTTTTGAATCCCACCCCTGGCTGGAAGGGATCTTGGAGGTCTTCTAGTCCAACCCGCTGCCCAAGCAGGAGACCCCATACAATTCCAGGCTCATGGCTGTCCAGTCTGTTCTTAAAAACCTCCAGTGATGAAGTACCCACAACTTCTGATGGCAAGCAGTTCCATTGGTTTAATGTCTTCACCGTTAGAAAATTTCTCCTTAATTCCAGGATTGTTTCTCTCCTTGATTCGTTTCCATCCGTGGTTTCTTCTCCTGAGTTCTGGTGCTTTGGAAAATAAATTGAGCCCCTTCTGTTTGGGGCAGCCTCTCAAATATTAGAAAACTGCTATCATGTCCCCACTGGTCCTTCTTTTCTCTAGACTAGATATACCCTGCAACCGTTCTTTCTGTGTTCTAGTCTCCAAGCCTTTAATCATCTTCGTTGGTATTCTCTGAGAGCCCCGGAGAAGTCAGCAGAGCATGTGCAGAGTGTCAAAGCTCACCCATTTCCCATTCATGTGCCTGCCCTGGAATCATCTTCTTTTAACAACCCTGTAATCCTTTGCGGGGTCGAGTCTGGGCAACCGAATGGAGCTGAGTGTTTTACTGGCTGGATGTGCTTCCTGTCGCCGATGTGGAGTTTTGTTTCCAGCAGATATTCTCAGTGTGCCCAGAGAGAGAAAAGTATCTGCCTCTACCTAGGATCGAATTCACAGCCTCCTGATTGTGAGGCGAGAGCTCCACCTCTAGGCCACCGCACCACTCATGGGCCTCCCTTGGAATATCCCCCCCCAAATACCCCTAGTTTGCAAAAATAATGAAGTTGATTTGTCTGAAATGGTATAGAGCTGTGATGGCAAACCTATGGCATGCGTGCCACAGGTGACATGCAGAGCCATTTGTGCCAGCACACGAGCTGCAGGCAAACATACCTCATTGCACATGTGTGCACTTCATGGCTGATTTTTGGCCACTTTGAGGTCTTTTTCTGCCTCCCAAAGGCTTGAGGAAGGCTTTTGCAGGTTTGCAGGCCGAAAACTAGGCCCGTTACATCATTACCCATTTTTTCTGAAAATACCGGAAGTCACAAAACAGGGCTAGTTTTAGGCCTGCAGAAGCCTTCCTCAAGCCTCTGGGTGGCTGAAAATCAGCTGTGAGGCACTGTGCAGGTAAGGGGGCAGCAGGGGTGGGTGGGAATTCAGCATGCATGTGTAGGGGGCATGGGGGGTATGCACTGCCTTCTGGGTGCCGGCATGCAAGCGCGAGCGTGCAAGTGCACACACAATTTTTGGCACAGGAGCCCAAAAAGGTTAGCCACCACTGGTATAGAGTCTCTTGTTCAAGTGGGGGGGTGGAAAGATTTGGACTACAAAACCTCTGAGGTCCCTTCCAACTCTGTTATTCTGACATTTTCTTACCAGGCTGCAGCTACACTGGAAAGGAGTACCCTAATGGAGCAGAGTTCCCCCACCCCACTGACAGCTGCCGGCAGTGTCACTGCATTGTGAGTACCCAGTGGTGGCAGGGAATGTTGGCAGCCCCTACCCTACCCACCCCCACCCCCAATACAACAGTTCAGAGGAAGATAGGGTGGGTCGCTTCTGGGGCAGGGGAGGTGTAGGCTGCATGACCTCAAGAGTGCCTGTTGAATCAAGAAGAGACAATTCCTTCCCTCCTTCCTTCCCTCCCTTTGGCAGAATGGCCATGTGCAGTGCCTCTCCCGTCGGTGCCCACCTCTGCTCTGCCCTGAGCCCACCGTGAGACCCCAAGAGTGCTGCCCCCAATGTCCAGGTAAGACACCCCCCACTTGAGTGCCTCACCCCACAACGGGCTGGGTTTTGCCATGGAGGGCAGCCATGCCCAATGGGCTCATACAAGGAGCCAAGGGAGTCTTTGCCATGCCTCTCCCCTTTTTATAGCTCCTCCAGCTGNGCCATGGAGGGCAGCCATGCCCAATGGGCTCATACAAGTAGCCAAGGGAGTCTTTGCCATGCCTCTCCCCTTTTTATAGCTCCTCCAGCTGGCTGCCTCTACTTGGGGGTCACCTACAAGCACCTAGAGCGGTTCTACGACCCATCGGAGAAGTGCCGCACCTGCGTTTGTGCCAATGGTACCATCACGTGCCAGCGCCAGCCCTGTGCACCGGTCCTGTGCTCGCACCCACTGCAGCAGGGATGTTGCCGCTCATGTGACGGTAACAGGTGGCCTCTGGCCCTCCCCCTGATTCCCTTGCTCACCTCTGGATCCTCAGCTCTGGGGGGAGGGGGCTCACTCATTCTATTTGAAGCAAGGGACCCCAAGAGAGTTGCACCACACATCAGTGGGCTTTCATCTCTCCCTCTGCCCCAAACACAGCTGGGCTGGGCTGCCAGCCATTGCTCCCATGCCAGTTGGGTGCAGGATTCAGGTTGCCATGGGCTTGTGGCACCAATGGGGGCAGCGTTGCCCCAGGCAGTGTTGTGGCCCACCAGCAGTCAGTGGATCTGGCAGCAGAGTCAGACAGTGAGGAGGTTGGGGAGGAACATGGGCCAGTCCTGGAGTCTGGGGAAGGCTCTGATGAGGGCTCTGTATCAGAGGCAAAGATGGGTCCAGGGCTATCTGACAGTTATCATCTGACTTCAGAGTCAGAGATCAGTGGGGAAGAAGAACAGCTGGAGCCTGTTCCCAGTGTGCACATGCACAGAGTTTCTAGAAGAAGGGAACAGCTAAGGAACAAGAGGCAGAGATGAGGCCAGGGAAGTCTGGTAGTTGCAGCTGCCTTTGGAGTCAGATAGCAGTGAGACAGAAGAATAGCTAGAGCCTGTTCCCAATGTGTGCATGTGCAGAGTTGCCAGACAAATTGAACAGCTGAGGGACAAGGGCTGACTTGGGAATGAAGCCATGGGTGGATGGTGAATGGCCCCTCTCCTAGGGAATAAAAGAGTGAAAGGGGAGTGAGGCTTTGCAGGAGACAATTAGTTCATTTGGGTGAAGATCTGTTCCTGCATTCTTGCCAAGTATTGTCTGCTACAGTGTGGCATCTGAAAGATATCGGCCTGGCAGCTCTCCAAGCCTGATAAATGTCTGTAATTGGGAACTATCTTGGAAGACTGTTGACTGGGACTTTGCTGAAGAGGAAATTCATTGTAAATCAAATGAAAAGGGTTTAAAGGGATGAGGACTCAGTTTAGGGGAAGCCTAGGTCAGAACATGCAGGGCATTGTGTTACACACTCAAAACAACAGGGTGTAAAAACACGGATGCCCAGCACATTTAGAGACACACCCCTGCTTCTGCCAACCTGTTAGAGAAAGTTTCATGGCTACCTGGGGTGCTGAACATCATTAGCATATGGTTGGCACAGGTTACAGGGACTCCTCGACTTACAACAGTGCTGTCAGGATTCCAGCAATCTCTCTAATGAAATCATGATTCTCGAGCCAAACTTCAAAAAATTTCAAAGGATTCATTAGAGGCGACATACTGGCCCTGCCCTGCATGAAGCCAACTCTAGCATACATCATTTACAGTCCCCTGTGATCCTGTTTCCCTCCCCCCTCCTTGCTGGGTGTGTCATCAATCACATTCTCCAATTATGGGCTGGGTATTATCAATCACATTCTCCAATTAAATATATTCGCGAGCAAAAGCTCTGGTAGTTTAGTTACAATCTTTTAAAGATAAGAGTTGGAATGTACTTTCGATTTCCCTCCTTTTTTATGGCAACTACTAAAATAGGTACAGGAATGTTTTATGAATTGACAAGTTCATTTAGTGAACCTTCAACGAACACTGAAAAAAAATGACCTATGACTGCTTTTGCATGCTTATGACAGTTGGATCATGTAAGATGATCATGTAATCCAAGGATCATGTAATCAAAATTTGAACACTTGGCGACTGCCTCTTATTTATGATGGTCATGGCATCCCTGGGGTGGAGGTGTTGTCATGTTATCAAAATTCAGAAGGTTGCGACTGTACTTATGATGGTTGCAGCATCCCGGAATCCCCTTTTGCGACCACCTGATGCGCAAAGTCAATGGGAGAAGCCAGATTTGCTTAATAAGCACAATCCTCACTTAATAACAGGCAGGGATTCACTTAACAACAGTTGTCAGGGCTCCAACAAATCCACCCCCATTCAAATCATAAGTGTCTAGCGGCATCTCTCAGAGTAAAAAAAAAAAAAGATTTATTAAGAGTGGCCATGTTGGTGTTATCTGGGTGCAGCCAACACTAAGATACATCATTCATTTCCCCCTTGACCCTGGTCTTCCCCTCAGCCCCTGCATGTATATTCTCCAGTGGGACACATCCATAGCCAAGAGTCATCAGTCATGCTCTCCAGTAATAATTTTGCATGCCAATAGCTTCGGCTGCCAAGGCGATTATCTGAGGCATTTAAGGAATGCGCTATTTTCCCATACTCCCTGTCTGCTGGCAACTAAAAAGACCACAGGAGAATCTTTTTAGTTGACCACAGTGGCAAAAAAGGCCGGAAAAATGGGGCAAAACGCACTTCACAACCCTCTTGTTGAACAAGGGAAATGTGGGCCTTCATTGGGGGTCGTAAATTGAGAGGTTTGTAGTCCTCGACTTAAGACAGTTCATTTAGTGACCAAAGTTACAACAGCTGTGAAAAAAGGGACCTATGACTATGTTTCACTCCTACGACCCTTGCAGCATTCCCGTGGTCAGCAGATCAAAATTATCAACATCAATTTGGGGCTCAGTTGTTGTAAGTCGAGGACTAACCGTAAGGTACTTCTGCTAATGGGGGGTGGGTCGTTCACATGCCTGGTGGCAGAGGGTTCTGCCAACGCTTCTGGGGCTCTCCTGCCCACTACCGTCTTGGCTTCACTGGCGCTTCTCTTCCATCATCACTCTCTTGCAGGCTGCCTTTACCAGGGCAAGGAGCTGCCCAATGGGGAGCAGTTTGCTGACCCCCAAGACCCCTGCCGTCTGTGCTCCTGCTGGGAAGGGGGAGTGGTTTGCAAGACCAAGGCCTGTCCTGCAGCCAAGTGCCCGTTCCCAGTGCCTGGGCCCTGCTGCCAGAGCTGTGAAGGTACGTAGAAGGGTCGGGGATCCAGGGGTAGAGGTAAAGTGGGCCTGCCTCCAAGGAAAGGAGTCTTTAGGGAAAAGTCAAAAATCCAGAAGCGGTGAAATGATCGAGCTCTCCAATAGAGCAGGGGTCTCTAACATTCACCACTTTAAGATTTGTGGACTTCAATTTCACATGCCACGGGGGCGCAAAGCACATTGCCCCCGAGGCAGCTGTAGCAGTGGCAGGGATTAGAGTGTGGCGTGAAGACCGTATGGTGGGCATATTCCTGACCTTCAAAAAGGCAGCCCTCACAGAGGGGGCAGCAGGCATCCCTGGTGGGGGTCACAAGGTGGGCACACTACTGTGGGCAAGGCTTGGATTGGTACGTAACTGTTCCTGCCTGGAGAGAGAGAGAGGGCAAGGAGTTGGCAAGAGGGGAGGGCCACGGCTGGTGGGCTGCCTCCCAGTTGAGAGACCATTCTTGGGGGAATGAGATCTGACCAGGAGTGGTGGTATTCAGCCGGTTCGGACCGGTTCTTGGGTCCGGGTAGGGAAAATGTTGACTGACCCCACCCACCTATCCTATATTCTATTGTTTCTTAGCGCAGCTCAGGCTCTGACATTACACCCCCATTCAAATCATAAGTCTCTAGCCACATCTCTTGAGAGTAAAAAAAAAAAAGATTTATTAGGAGTGACCATGTCGGCATTACCTGGGTGCAGCCGACTCTAAGGCACATCATTCATTTCATCCTTGACCCTGGTCTTCCCCAAACCTTGGCTGAGCTAAGAAACAGCTGATGGTCGGTGTTGCTGTTATCTGCAGAGCTTTGCTGGCTGAGGAACTCTGGGAGTTGAAGTCCACAAGTCTTAAAGGGGCCAAGGTTGGAGACCCCTCCTCTATAGAGATTCTCAAGTCATCCAACTCGTCAACACAGTGGGATTTATGGGCCGTTGGCAGCATCTTGCAGTCCCTGTACTACATTTTATGATGATTTGGCCGAAAACTGGTGCTTATAATTTTTGGCAAAAAGCCTTGAAACAATGGCTTCATTTTGTGACCTCAGGGTTTATTTCAGGACCGTGACATTAGCACAAATGGATGCTGCTGCATTTGCATAAAGACCATTGGAAAATAAAATATATATATTGTGAAAAGTTAAAGTGGCCAAGGTTGGAGACCCTGCAATAGAGCCTGGCTGGAACACACAGGATGGGCCACAAACCCACCGGGCCACGTTTTCCAAATCTCCCAGTTTTGGCTGAACCTAAGTTAAGGCACCAGGTAGAAAATGGGAGAGTAGGAGTTCTCGTTCTGCCTCAGGCATGGAAGCCATTTGCTGACTTTGGGCCATCACTAGGAGACTATAAGCTCTAGTTCTGCCTTAGACATGAAAGCTGGTTGGGTGACTTGGGGTTAATCACTAGGTGACTGAGGGTTCTAGTTCCGCCTTGGGCATGAAAGCCAGCTGGGTGACTTTGGGCAAATCACCAGGAGGTGATGAGTTCTAGTCCCGCCTTAGGTACGAAAGTCAGCTGGATGAGTTTGGGCCTATCACCAGGAGACTGGGAGGTCTAGTCCTGCCTTATGCTTAAAAGCTGGTTGGGTGACTTTGGGCCAATCACCAGAAGATGAGTGATTGCCTGTCCGAAGGGGACGGTGGTCCAGGAATGGGTGTAACTGTTGCACAACTTGTAGTTGTGCAAATACGTCTTGACCAAGACTGTCACCTACACCTCAAGAAGGAGGGGACCCATAATACCTCCTGCCTTCCCTTCTTGGTAGGCCAGGTGGATGTAGTGGGGCAGAATTGGTCCTTCAAATAACCCACCCCCTCATTGTAGCAGAAGAGGCCTTCTGGGGTGCTCCACCCCTACCCTTCTCGATGCCATAAGCTCTGAGGAATACCCACCAGGTGAATTTTGGAGTGTCTCCTGAAACCTTCTCTCCCTGTCCCAAGGGTGTGAATATGTCTCCCAGCGCTACCTGAGTGGACAGGAGTTCCCGGACCCCCAGGACACGTGTGGTCTCTGCTCTTGCCTGGACGGCTTTGTCACCTGCATGAGGAAACCCTGTTTCCAGGTGCCCTGCAGCCACCCTCTCCGGACGTCCAGCCAATGCTGCCCTACGTGCCATGGTGAGGTCCAAGGGATGGGAGGGCAGGAGAAGGTGGGAACAGGGATTGGGATTCGACCGGTTCAGACCGGTTTGGGCGAACTGGATATTAGGTTTTCATCTGTTTGCCTGAACCAGTATTTCAAACGACTGGCTGACCCCGCCCACCCTGCCTCGCCCCTCTCAGGATTCCCCATGTGGTCCATTTTAGATGCAGGTATGTGCATGGTCTACATGGAGGCTCTAGGAGGGGGAAAAATGGGCCTTCCGGAAGTACCGGAAGTCCAGAAACAGACCTGTTTCCAGCTTCCAGAGGGCCTCTGGAGCCCAGGAGAGGCCGTTTTTGCCCTCCCAGAGGCCTGAGGGAAGCCTCCAGACTCCGGGGAAGGCAAAAAACAGCCCTCCCAGAAGTTCCAGTAGGCCATGCCCGCCATGCCCACCATGGCCATGCCCACCCAGCACCTGGGCAGCAAACCGGTTGCTGGAATTTTCGAATCCCAACCCTGGGAGGGAAGCATGATTGGCCACAAACAAAAGAGGGTAGACCATGACCTTGCTAACTTTGGTGTGCGCTATCCTCATACCCCACCCTCAACCGGCTTCTGGGTACCCAGCCCCAGCCCCCAGCAGCAGGTACAGCCGAGCCACTCACTTCTCTTCCTCTCGCCAGATAGACTGCGCCTTTGATGGAGTCACAGTTGCCAATGGGCAAGCCGTCCCTGATCCAGGAGACCCTGTCTGCTCTGAATGCACCTGTCAGGTGAGTGTGGCAGTTGCCAGGAGCAGGTGGGGAGGGAGGGAGGGGAATGGAAAGGGAGTATGAAGAGGAAGGAAGGGAGGAGATAATGGAGAGGAAGAAAGGAAAAAGGAAAGAAAGAAAAAACAGAAAAAAGAGAGAAAGAAAGAAAAAGAGGGAGGGAGGGAAGAAAGAAAGACGGAAAGAAAGAAAGAGAAAGAAAGAAAGAAAAAAG
>BHFT01072072.1:0-39350 GCA_004320025.1 Laticauda laticaudata
AGGACTGAATGCGTCTTGAGAGTACACTGCCTGATAACATAAGATGGAGGTGGTGCTAAGAAGAGGTTTCTTGCATGGGTATAGTACAATATCACTAGTCTCGCTAATTAGAAATTCCCTGATGAGCCGTACGGACAATATTAAAATCTGTCATGGAATTAACAAGCTTGATGCTACAAGCTGGTATTTCATTGATGTAGTAAATGTTGTTAAATAATTAAGATAGAAAACAAAAAGAAGAAAAGGATCGAAATATGCTCTCTCTAGTGATTCTCCTTCTCCTATGAAGCTCATAAAATCTAATTGAAAAAGCACCATTAAAGATTTTAATAATGTACTCTCAGAGATTGACTGGGCTTCGCAATATGATGTATTGAGGCCACATAATCTGTTACAATTTAGGCTTTACTTTGTTGTTTCACTTCATTTTTTGTCTCTTCTTTTAACGAACTTAGTGTAATTTGAACTGCCTCGAGTAAGAGTCATACTGATTATTAAAATGAGTAGCTTTAGTAGACTCGTTCCATGAATCGTTTATTAATTATAAAGATATAAATTGTAAGTCTCTTTGCATAATGAAATTTGAAAGGTGTTACACTCCAGTTAGTAAGTAAATCAAAGGATTTAGTAATCAAGGATTCTGTTTTTATGAGAAAGAAAAATATGAAAGTTGTAAACAGGACAGACAAAAATATACATATAATGGCGATTAGCAAAGAAACTCGAACACAATTTAGAGAAATATACACTGTAAGCTGAAGTCTAGCAAGTACAAATGAGATAATTAAAAATAAGGGTGAGGCAAAGTAAGTGGCAAAGGAACAAATTATTGTAGACATGAGTAAAATAGTTATAAGGATATGGGACTAGCAGAGATATGTAGACCGATCAAATAGTCATTGAGTTTATGGTCTTGTGTAACATTGAGAGGTGATAATGGAATCATGCTGTTCTCCCAAAAGATATACTTATTGCTGTGTTGCATTTTTGTTTTGGTAGACTACCCAAGATATAAAGAGCTCTTTTACAAAAAAAAGAAAGAAAGAGATAGAAATAACTTTCACTTGACTTTCTAATTTGTGCCATTTGGGCTTATCAGCGGACTAGAACTGCAGGACCAGGACATGTATGCTACTGTACCTAGAGATTAATTCTAATTCACTTTACTTGGTACTAGAGATGATTTACTAAGGAATTCTTGTATGTCCTGAAAATACCAACTCTCGCTTTACAGACTGAGAAATTTAGGGGCTTCCCTTGTCGATTCTCTCATTTTCTGTCCGCACTATGCACTGCTGGGTATGCTGTCATTTATCTGACCATTCGCTAGTGCAATAGATCGCTTTGCCTGTTCCGCACAGATTGTCTTCCGCAATCTATGAAATTTAGATATAGTTTATCCTGATTTTCATATAAAAATAAAAGTCACGCAGTGGAGTTTTGATTTAAGCAGTAACATTTTGAGATTCATGCAAACTATAGATTTGTTATATATACTAGTGAAAATTTCTACATCTCGTCATCAAATCTGCTAAAAACAAGCTAAAAATGCTATATTTCCATTAAGATTTGAATGTATACTGAGCTCATCACTTTGTCACTCATATATAAATCAACATTTCACGTGAGAGAACATATAATACAAGTATAATTTAGCTGATTGTCAGGTATGAGAGAGGAGAGATAACCCAGCGTAAATTGCAGCATACATGTATGCCACAGCTCAAAACCTTTTGATCAAAAATAGTTGTGGAAGACCCATGTTACTGCTTGAATATCTAGAGAGCATATACTGAGGTAGTTTGTTCATAGGCCCCGTATACAATATAATGTATGGATTTTCAGTAAGAAAGGTACGGACTTGAATACATTCAGACTAGATTTTGCAACGAATACTGAATATGTAATTTACTCGCTCTGACATATCAAGAGAGACCAAGACTCAGGGACGTATGCGGAGATCCATTCTCATTAATACTAATGCTTCCCTATGTTGCACGATAAATACGTAGACGGTTTTTAAAGTGATTCAAGGATCAATAACATCACTTATCAATTCAAGTCACAGAACAGATTGTGACTTTTCAAATGGAGCAAAGCAGTAAACTGCATTCCGTATTATTTGCTCTAACATCCATGACCGCACTGCAGCAGCCAATACGAACTAAACTACTACACGAGGGAAGATTGCAATTGAAATAGCTACTTAAGTGAGAATTTATGTGGGAGCTGTGGTATTGTTGCGCTGATCTTACACTGAGAGTGAAAATCTGACTACTCAATTTCGTTGTGCTTGGGATGATGGTATATTCCATAAGTCTCATTGGTCGCTACTTGTAACAACGTTGCTAGCTGCGCACAATGCTGGCTGAAGTAACATGTAACACGATTCATTAATAATAAGAAAAATCTTCCAGCGCAATAATATATTGGATCTGTTACGCACGAGAGGCAGTACTGTAGGCAATTGAGAGTATGTATGGCATGTAAGTATTGCCCTAGGCTATGTGCAGAGGAGATTCGAGATAGAGGTCACACAGAATCATTACAGGGTTTCTATCATCGACACGCACCCCTGTTCAAGAGTGCTCTGTCACATTAAGGTAGGGTTCAGCTTCCTTGCTGCCATCGCATAGACAGGTAAAAAATTTCTAACCTATTCTATCCTTTGGAGGTCTCCGCCTCGCAAACACTCCAAAAAACTGCTGCAAAATAACCTTTCCTCAATACCATTGGGGCAACAATCTCTACTAAGAGTCTCCGTTGATGGATACTTTCCTAATTGACTTACAGTGGACTATTGGGTTATTTGTGCACCGCTTAGCGGCGAGAGAGAAAATGTGATGACTTGTGATAGAAATATGAAGTACAACTCCTATCTAAATGTTCCAATCCCAGATAGATCAAGACCGGCTTCCTATAGCGCACATCTTAACTTCTGTAATTCTCTCCTATTTTTTCAACGATGAGTTTTTAGATTATTACTTGACTCAGATCTCAGGGCGTATGAGCTCTCTATGATGAATCCTGTTCCTGGCTGTTTCTCATCCATGTATTATAATCCATGGTACCAACGTTCACTGTGTGAACCTTAGGTAAGACTATAATGGTGAATTCATTGTTTCCATTTCTGAGAGGTAAATAAGTGAATCTCTATCTTGTCCCTCATCACTCTCTCCATCCTAATGCGATGTCCATAAGAATAGTTGTCAGGTTCCATTCACTTCCTAACTATTGCATGTGTTTAATTATTGATTTAAGTTGTCTCCTGGAGTACAATATCGTTCCTAACGCTGTAGTGAGCAAACCTCCTTCAAAAAATAAGTGGAAGAAGTTTAGAAACGTCACTTTCTATAGGTACTTGTTCCCCATATAGTGATATACATACCCTCAGCCTATGCTATTTCGTCTCCTTGCCACGCGAGTATTCTGGAGAAGGCAGTAGGCAGGTGTCATCTAGCATGACCGCAGTGCTATATGAGATCTTTATCACAGATAACCCGAGCTAGAAGGCGCTGAGGTTCAACGAGTCCACGCCTGTCTCACCAGGCAGGTTTTCTGGTGGAGCGCTACGGCAGCAGAACCCGCCGACAGCTGTTCGTACACCAAGGTTCTGGTGGGAGGTACGTGGAGGCAACTCCCTTGGTACCGCTGCGGCGTGACAGAGAAGAGGACCAAAAATCGACGATCAGAATGCGAACCGAAACCAGGTCCGTAGCCCGCATCGCAACGTCTTTGCGTAACCACAAGGACACAGCGTGAGATGAGCGCGACAAAGCTCATCATCATGTAAAGCGCAGAAAGGTCAGACAGCATGAGGCGGCGAGACGCCCACAAAGGTCTGTCTGTTCATTGCGCTGGAGAGTCAAGGGAACGACCACATCCGCTACACAGCTTAGCCGCGTCATCGTCCTCTCTCAAACTGGTCAGCATTACCGACTCAGTCATAGGGCGCCTCCAAAATTCCTACAGCACGCGCAGCCCGTGATCCCTTCAACCATATGTCGACCACCAAGCCCTCAAGACATGGAGGAACCGCACATCCAGTGACGCAGTAGTGGTGATTGGAACGAGGAACCGACTCACAGGAGCTAAAGCTTTAAGCACCGACCTGCCAGACGCGCGGAGGGAACCTGCTCCCAGCCCACAAGTCCAGGCTTCTGCTCCTTCAACCTCCATCAGGTGATGATCCCTCCCATTCCAAGGCTTTCCCACAGTCCGCCTCACCTACCAGGGCTATGGCTACAGGAGGTTCCAGCAGCACACAAGGCCAGCCCCTTCCAGCCCAGGCCAAGCAGAGTCATCGCGTGAACACCGTATCCCACCGGTTCCACTGATGCCACCGATGCCAGTCACGACCAATGATGCACCCTTTCAGGGTCCGACGACAGCGATGCCAATGGGGACCGGGGATGCAGGCGGATGTGAGAGCGGTAGATGCGGAATGGCAACATCAGCTAGCAGATGGGAAGCAAACCTGGGGAAGGGGCACGATGGCACATCCCGCTAGGCACACCTCAGTCTCACTTCAGCCGGCTGCGACTGGGATAGCGCCAAAGGCAGTTCCCCAGACACTAGCAGAGCTAACAAAACACGGTATAGCTGATCCCTTGTCCGCTGAACGGCATATCCACACACGCGGCCACGAAAGCCAATGGCCCCACGGCAGATGCACAGCGGCCATGCGAAGCGGAATTGCCAAGCAACGCAGTAAAGTTCTGTGCATACAGTAAACTGGGGCTATGCACGCGCGGGACACCCCATGGCATGGGCAGGGCAGGAGACTCAGTCGACGGCACCGCTCGGAGTCGCGCTGGAGACCCAGCTGTCCCTGTAGAGTCGCCTTTCCCCTATCGACGAATTACAATTGCCGCATAACATGGCCTCCGGGGCAGGCGATTATTGGCCATGTTCATGATGCCCCTCTCGCCGGATATAAAATAGGAAGCAGCCTCGGAAGCAGATCACCATTCGAGAAAGACTGCTGCACAGACACATCTTGAGTCTACAAGCGCTTGCCTGCTGCCTAGTGCCAGGCCTAGGTGCGAGCTCGCCATCCGAGCCCATGTGTGCGTGCTTCAGTCCAGAGACCCCCAGGCATCGGTGCCTGCTTCAGCAGCGAGCTACTCCAGAACAGGCACCGTGGCGCCCTTCAGAAGCGACCCTTCACCCCTGAGACTGGGCACACCTCCGAGTGACCAAGAGGAGTGCCAGAGACTGTCTGGCTGGCTACCTGTAGACTTTATTTGAACACTTGACTTGGGTAATTTTTCTTTTACAGCTTGTTGTTCAATAAAGTTTATCTTTAATTCACACACTAGCTTCATTTCTTTTTTTTAATAAAGTCTTGGTGAAAACTTTTAGAATTGGTTTAAGCCTTTGCATGCTTGTGGGAGGGGTTAAGATAGCAGTGGGGTGGGCAGGGACACTTTGGGATGGGTAATAGCTGTGGGATGGGCAGTAGGGATACCTGTGGGATGGTTAATAGCTGTGGGATGGGCAGGGATACCTGTGGGATGGGTTAAGATAGCTGTGGGATGGGTTGAGATAGCTGTGGGATAGTTAAACCTCCAGTGCAAGAATAGTGGGACTGTATGGTCCACCCTCCCAAGTGCCACGCCTATGGCCCTTCATTATCAAGAATAATGTAATCATCCATCCACACATGTCAACACAAACAGAACTCTTCATTAAAAGCCCTGTTCATTGTAGGCCCACCCAAAATACATGGCCCAATCTCATCAGTGTGATGAGACAGGCTGAAGGAAGCATCCANCTGTATGGTCCACCCTCCCAGGTGCCACACCTATGGCCCTTCATTATCAATACTAATGTAATCATTGGTCCACACATGTCAACATAAACATAACTCTTTATTAAATGCCCTGTTCATTGTAGGCCCACCCAACATACATGGCCCGATCTCATCCGTGTGATGAGGGAAGCTGAGGGAGTTCTAGTTTATAGTCTCACATCAAGCAGAGAGGGAGGCTGAAGGAAGCATCCATTAAGCATCTACCATCCTGTCTTGCCACTCCACTGCTCCAGCTAGGGAGTTTCACCAGTGTTTCAGGAGGTTGCGNAGGTTTTGCCCTTGCCTCCATTCCCCAGGCTCCATGTCCCCATTGCCTTGTTGGAGGTCCACGAGCCTGTTGTGCAATCCTGGGTAGCGGGTGCGCATGAGAACTACAGGCTGTGACATGGGCTTAACATTCATTTGGTTTGTTTTAGTGCTATTTTATATCTACATACAATGCTACTGGTTATTTTTGTTATTTTTTGTATAATTCTGCAGTGACCCTGTGCACACAAACTTTCTAATTTTTAAAAAAAGGCCAATGAGATAATCTGTTCTTGGGTTTTAATAGAATACCTGGGAGCTTCCATTTGGGGAAAAAGGGATACAAATCTGCCAGGAGGCAAGCAGAGCTTCAGTTGTGACACAATATCAACCATTTTGTAGATTTTTGATATTCTTCCCTAGGCACCCCTATAAGCAATAAAAAAACATTTTTTTCGATTATCTAATAAACAGAAATTCTTTTCATACTTTCCATCAAAATTTCACTCAATGTTCCTTTTTTAAAAATGTTTCTTTTTCTCATAATAGTTAAGAATGGTCTAAAAGCATTGGACAAATACCAATATTTGGACTATGTGGTTTGGCTTTGAGGCAAGAGGCAAGAGAAGGCATGACAGGAGGCATTATATCTCTTACTAGACTAGTTTTACCTAATTCAAATATTGGTCCTTTTTAATTCAGTGGTTGGGAAAGATCCTCAGAAGAGACAAACATAGATGGATTCCTACAGCATTTTCCAATTGCAGGTAAATCTATTTTAGAAAATGAGCAATATAAAAAATAATGAGTCTTACTAAATAAGGATAGCCTGAAGCAATAATATTAACAATGTCTGGTAGTAGAGGTAGTCTTAACACTGAGAATGAAAAAGAAGAGGATCAGGAGGTACAAATCCTACTAGAGAAACTTTGAGCAATTCTAAAGAAGATTGGTTCTAAAAATAATCTCAGAAAATCCTACCTTAATCATAGAAATGATAGTATAGAAGCAAGGATCTAAATGAACTGTAGATCACAGACCAACATGGAACAGCCATCTTTCGTCCAATGAAACTATAGGCCAGAACTAAAACATATGCATAGCATACATTTGGTACTAGAAAGCAGTAACGGGAAAGTGTTGTTAAGCAAAATAATTGGTTGATTCTTTGGTACTGCCTTTATCTTTTGCATATCTTCAGCCAGAAGGGAAAACACTCCAGTCACATGTCTAAAATAGGAATAAGGTGGCAATGGTTGCAGAATTCCATTAGACTCTTTCATTTATCCCTCTTTCTATGTCATATTCTGCACTGAATACAGTTTTTTTTAAAAAAATAGACCTGAACCACAATGAAATTAAGTGATAAGTTGCACTTTTATTAGGATTATTCTAATTATTTTATTTTTATTTATGTTTGATTTCTACAGCCAACTGTTTTAACAAGTGTCTCTGGGCAGATATAGAAATAAAATCAATAAAAATATATTGTTTTCCTTTCTTCAAATAGGCAACACGTACTGATTTTCAAACTTTCAGATTTTCAGACTCAGCTGTATTTTGCTCAATCATAGCACGGAGGGATGATTTGTCCTATTGTTTCAATATTATATTATTTCAGCCGGTTATGCTTTTTTATGTAAGGTCATTTAAGGCTTAGTAAGAAATTTTTTAATTTCCATTTTATGCACCATTCTACCCAGCTCTTTAGCAGTGGCAGAATAGTGGTAGGTGAGCTTCATGAGGAAAGGACACATTAAGAGGAATAAAAGTAGTCAAGATGGTGGCCACAACTTCATGATGGAAGTGTCAGGTTCTTTTAAAATTATACCCAATTTGATTGATTCATGCTCAAAAGATCCATTAAGAGCTCTGGGTCCTAGAAAATTGGATTTTTATATCTTCCTGGATGGGTTGGGGATATGGTTTATTTTTAAAAAATATCTAAGATACAAAAGTGTAATACACTAACAAATATATGAGTTCTTTCTATGTGCATTGCTTTACCCCATTTCTATTACTATTTATACTACACAATATTCTCCATATATATTCTATTGTTAAACTGTATTCCATACAATTATTTAAACTTCTATGAAAAATTATACTGTACGACTACTAATAGTGCACAATAGCATTTAACTCTTACAGACTATTCTATCTTTAAATCATCTCTTTCTCAGATTTTCTTCAACTGCTGTTTTCTTTTTTTATTAATAAGCAGCAGTTAAAGCACTGGCATTTTTCCAACATGGGGCTCTGGCTAGCCATTCTTTTATTTCCTGACCCTTCCATTTCTGTGAAGAAAACACCTCCTTTCTTTTGGTGGTGGTAGCTGAGCTCCCAAAACACATGTTTTCTCCCTGCTCCACCTGTTTTAAAGTTTCAGCTTTTATAAGCAACCCTGCCATGTTGAGTTGGGGAAAAGGCTCAAATAGGAGGAGTGAAAGGCAGTATTAGGTACTGGCTATTTCTTTTGCAGCCTGCTATTTTGCATGCCTTGGGCTTATGGCACATCTCAAAAGGGGAAGGATTTCAGTCACAATGTAATGGCAGCCATTTTGACTTGCTGTTGTCCAAGGGGAAAAGATCACTTTAACATCAATATAGACCCCATAAGGCTTGTTCATCCATTGGCAACAGGCCAAAGGTTGATGAGACTAAGCCAACATCTTGGGGGAAAGAAAAGAAGATATTGCTAGAGAGCATAAGTTGAACAAGTTGTCACCATATAAGCAATGACAATATTAAAGGAGACAGAATAACAACTTTCTTTCAGTCACAAAAATGTCATTTGTTCAAAATTTTGGATTAAGAGGAAGTTTTATTAGCAAACCAATTAAACTTTTTTAAAAACCTTTTCCTTACTATAAGAAAAATCCACTAGAAGGAATTTTTGTGGAGCATGAATGATTGTCTCTGACAACTGTGCCTACCACACCCCTCCTCCTTATATCCCAGCCAGGGAGCAGCTTGTTAAGATCTCCTTCTTTTCCTGGATAGCTGACCCTCATTGCTCTCCTCTCTGCAGTTCTTTGTGCATACGCGCATCTGGGAGAGGGGCCAGCTGTTCCTTCCCTTTGCTCAGCTCAGACCCTGAAAACAGCTTTCTCTCCACCTGAGCATGAGTAAATGGGCCCTGCTCTGCATCTGGCTGAGACCTTCTGCTCCTCAGACCCTTTTGCAGGCCCCGATGGTAACTTAGGCACCCTCTCCATCTCCTCTGACTCATCTGAGTTGATGAACCACAACACTTTTGAGGTGATTCAAAGAAAGTGCCTGATATTGTCTTAATTTAATAGGCAGAGGATTGGTAAGAAAATAATTTCACCTATTACCAGGCCCTTTTGTATCTACGGAAGACTTCTCAAACCACAGATTCATTTACAGAGAATAAATATTCCTTCCAGGTGATTAGTTTGGCAGATTCATTAGTGAAGCTACTCTGTGTGTTGGAGATGAATTGGTTTGTCACATTTCTTAAAGCCTATTAACATCTTTGCTGTTAGCTGGAAGCCAAGTATTTATTGTCAAATTTTAATGTACAGAGGCAATATGCATATTGTTGAAATTAGACCAAAACAGATATAGTACAGGTTGTAAATTACTTTCAGCCAGTCACTATCTGTTAATCTATTCTGTTTCCCAAGCTGTTGTAAGGGTCATAATTACTGTTCAGATATCCTTAATAGTGAAAGGCAGGATATAAATGACAGTAAATAAACATAGTATCATAAAACTGGAAGAGGCTTCAGAGGTCTTTTATCCAACCCATTGCTCAAGGCAGGACATGTGGAGGCTACATTTTTTTTGGCAAGCTACAATTTCTTCAGTTCTTAATGGTTGAATTGTCTTGTTAAATAATGAAATCATAATAGCAAAAATGCCCACCAGAAGTCTTTTAGTCCAAGTCTCTTCTTGATGTAAGATCTAAACCATTTAGGACAATTAGTCAGACACATTCAGCTGGAATTGGTTGACATCAACACTGAATAAATAGCATAGAAGTTGTTCTTGACTTGTGACCAAAAGGTTTAGCAGCCTTTTGAAATTTCAGTGATGCTGAAAAAAGTGACTTCTGACCAGTCATTGCAGTTACAAGCATCACAGCATCATCATGGCCATGTATCCTAGAAAGCTTGGGTTTCTTCATGCAAGTCCAGTGAATCACACAAAAGAGAAGTGGAAAGGAAAAGAGAACTTTTATTTGCAAATGAAAAGGTTACCTGGAAGCAAGTTCCTATCCTAAGGGATAGGCACTTCTGAGCAGCAAGGCAGACAATTTAACCCAAAGTGTTATCACCTCTGCCTGACAAAGTAGTTTAACTACATGAAAATTGATACCATTTCTGTCCAACTATTTCTTCATTATTTCTATGTGCTAAATAACAAGCAATACCTTGATATATAACTAACAAACAGTTTATTAATGCATAAATGCAATTGGGCTAAGACTAAATAGCTAAATGAATTTTAGGTACTTAGGCTATTTGGGCTTTCCCATCAGTCATGTGATCAAAATTGGGGCACTTGACAACTGGCATGTATTTATATTGGTTGCAGTGATCTGGTGTCTGTGATCACCAATTTTTATCTACCCAGAGGCTTCCAATAGGCAAAGTCAATGAAGCAAGATAGATTCTCTTAATGTCTGCATGATTAATGACCATTGCAAAAAAAAATCCTAAATCAGGCACAACTCATTTAACAATTACATCACTGAGAGACAGTCCCAATTGTGGGTGTAAGTTAGGACTATCTGTATAAATAATAAGTTAAGGCACAACTTCATTATCAAGCTGTTTCCTCTGGCTGATTTTAAAATTGACTTTTATTTTTATGGTAAATCATTTTAAATGCTTAAACACTGGATACAATAAAATAGCATATACAATCCTTAAATAAATATGATACATTATTGAATTTAAAGACTTTTCCCCAAAGATATATGTTTATATACAGATATACCATGACTGAGTATGTTTCCTGCAACATGTCAGGTGCTGATAGTACTTTCCCCCAAGGTATAGTCAGAAAGGGGTTGAATCAGCTCTCTCACTGAATAAACTTTCTGGATCAACATCTTTTAATGATATATCCAATGTGGTGAAAAAAATATTTTTCTCCAAACAAACAAAAAAAGTATGATACAAAAGTGAAACAAACAAAGCCAAAGATTCCCAAATAGTTAAAAGTTGAAAACTTTCAAATACAATATCCTGCTATTTGGTGTATGCTTTGAGGGCAGCTATACCATTTCTACCTCTCTTCTACTTAAATACACCAATTCTTGATGCTGTTCTATTATCAGCTAGCTTTTGCAAATAGGTAGTTTTCCTGATGCTTAGCTGTAATCTTTTTCCTCAGCAACCATTCCTACCTTTTGGTTCCAGTCTTCTGTTCCATTTTCTGAATATCTGTATGAGATATTGTGTATTCTTTTTTCTTTGATCCTTTTTTTCTAGCTTAAACAGTTCTTGCAACCATTCCTCCTAAGGCTTGGTTTTTAGCCCCTCCACTATTTTGATCACTCGTCTGTGGATGCATTTTCAATGTTCTTTGTGAGATATGGCATCCAGACTAGACCTGGACATCAACTACAATGTGAGGCGTAGCTAATACAGAATAATCCTGTGATCTATTACATTGCTGTTATATTTGTATTTCATCCAGTTCTGGTCACCACAATATAAAACAGATGTTGAGAATCTAGAAAGAGTGCAGAAAAGAGCAACAATAATGATCAGGGGACCTGAAGGCCAAAACATACCCAGACTGATTTCAAGAACTGGATATATCTAGTCTAGTGAAAAGAAGGCATGGGAAAGGCATAATAGTGATGTTCCAAAATTTGAGAGGCTTCCACAAACATGAGGGGTGAAACTATTTTCCAAAGCACCAAAAGGCAAGACAAGAAACAATGGATAAAAAAAATCAAGGAGAGAGGCAACCTAGAATGAAGGAGAAATTTCCTAATGGTAAGAGCAATCAACCAATGGAATAGCTTGCTTAAGAAGTTGTGATTGTGTTATCACTGGAGCCTTTCAAAAAGAGACTGGGACAGCCATTTGTCTGAAATAGTATAGGGTCTCCTGCTCGAGCAGGGGATTGGACTAGAAGATCTGGAAGGTCCCTTCCAAATTCTATTCTATTCTATTCTATTCTATTCTATTCTATTCTATTCTATTCTATTCTAATTAGCCTATCTCCCCACCTCCAACTTGCAGGAAAGCTGAAGGTGTGTCTCTTTACAGAAGAAGTCAATAAAAAAACTTCATTAATGATGACCAGGTTTCTTATGTTGATTTTCCAATTCACAGAAACTCTACTTTTCATTGTAGTTCAGATTTCGGGCACTGTAAATATGTAATTAGGTTTTGTAGCTTCTCATGGAATCCAATCTAAAGAAAATCAACTGAGTTACATTTATGTGACTGGGTGAACAGAGAACCTATAAAGGTTTCTAGTATGTCATCATTTACTGAACATTTGCCCAATGGACTGTATCTGATCAGAATGAGCCATGATAATCCTAGACTCAATTATTGATTAATTAACAAAGATACTTCCCATAGCTTTTGAGTTGAAACAGACAAACTGAGTTATTCTACTCTTTTTACAATTTCATAATCATTTAACTGTCAACTTGTGCATTCAACTGGGAACGTATCCTGTCAGAATACAATACAATACAATACATAGGAGTGCAGGTGTAGACATGCATATATGCCAGAATTGCCAGTTATCATTTATTTTAAAGAAACATCCATTATTTCAGAAAATGACATCCTTGAAAATAACATATTTTCCTGTTAGAAAACTATAGCCCAGAGGAAATCCACAAGCTTTTTTGGAATTTAACAAGAAAGCTCACTTATGATTTTATAATACACATTTGCATAATTCATATGTAGCATTATATATCCATATAAGTTTACCCATTTAATCATAGTTATTAAATTATAAAGGGTGGGAGAGAGAAAGGTGGGGTTTGGCCCCCTTATTTTTTACATTGGCCCCTCTAGCTTTTATTTAGAAAAGTAAAGGACAACTATGATATCACTAAAATCAATATGATTGAGGCTTTTGTTAAGTGTAGGCTTCCGTTTACTCATATAATCTGTGTGAGGAGATACACATCTATGAGATGGACTGTGAAAAAAACAATCTTTGCTGCCTTCTGAAAATTAGCTTTTTTAAAATTTAAGACACTAGTTTGATTTTGTTCTATTGCTTGTGTCTGTATTATATTGAACTCCAATATGACATGGTCATTCTCCCCCAAAGTTTCTGCAACTTCAACCCTTTCTATCATTTCACATCTGTTAGTAAGAATTAAGTCTAGTATCACTGATCCTCTACTTCCCTACTCTACCTTTTGGACAACAAAGTTGTCAACTAGGATAGTAAGTAACCTGTTTGATTTTGATGCAGAGTTGGTTTCCCAGTTGATGTCAGGATAGTAAAATCCATCCCCATTACTATTAACCCCATCCAATCCTATCCTATCCTATCCCATTCTATCCTTCCATGAGTGAGAAAACTTGAGAGAAGAAACAGGTCACCTAGGAAAATTGTTTCTATTTATATCTATATCCTATCCAAAGGATGGAGAGAATATAGGAGTAACTATACTCATATTTAGTAGAATTTATTAAGAGGAGATTCTTAATACTGAGATTACAGATGCCCAATATCATTTATCAGTTCAGCATGTGTTGATTTTACTGTATAGTTTGGTTTTACAACCGTTTTCCACATCTTATCAGTAAAGTAGATGGGACAGCAGGGAACAAGGAATGCTTCCTGAAGTCAAAACTAAAACCTTGGATTACCTTGTCTGCTGAATAAAATGAGAAAAATAACTCTCATTCCTGTGACTCCTGTGACTGTGTTTTAGGTCAGAACTCCAAAAAGCTGTTCATATGCTATGTAAAAAAAAAAAAATCCATACANTTCATATGCTATGTAAAAAAAAAAAAAATCCATACAAGACAAAGATTATGAACGAAGAATTTGTTTGAAACCCTTTTCCTGTGTGAATGAGCCCAATTTTTGAAATATCTTGAGGATATCAATCATAATTGAACAAGCATAATCTTGTCTTCTTTATTTACCTTCCATTCCACTCCTCCTGTAGAGACCTTTTCAAGTTTCTTTGATGCCAACAAATGTCCAGAAGCAGGCTGCCTTTCTTGAGGACCTTCTCAACTGAGGTACATTCACTTGTATTCCTTGTATTTCGGGCATCACCAGTAATTCACTTTAAAGTATGCCTTATCACACAGGCTTTGAATCTTGACATTGATTATGTATATTCAGGGGTTTAGATATTGCTTTTTTACTACTTGAAGATTTTAATTTTGTATATACTTTTTTGCTTGTGAAACATTTGTGATTCTTTAAGGAAACCAATCAAGGAGAGAATCAACTTAGAACTAAGGAAAATTTTCCTGACAGTTAGAACAATTAATCAGTGGAACAACTTGCTTCCAGAAGTTATGGCTGCTCCATCACTGGAAGTTTTTTTTAAGTTTTATTTATTTTATTAATATAATACTGTATATAAAAATCATTTTCAATCTAACAGTGTGTTGTCTGGGTACAGCTGCTTTAAGGCGATCATAATCAAGATGTTTACGATGACATTTATCACAATAATATTAATGCTGTAGTAACAATAATATTTTGTTTGTCTATTTTAACATTTATCCTTTTTATGTCTTTTTCTTATTGTCTAGCCATCAATAAAATGAGTCCCATGTCAAAAAGTATTTAGTTTCTTCTTTGTAGTACCACTTTGTAGTACCACTTTGTGTTAGTCTATCCATTTCTGCACATTCTAATATTTTCTTAATTACATTCTTATCTGTCAGGATCTCATCACACTTTCATTGTTGAGCATATAAGATTCCAGCTCTGGTTAGTACATGTAAAATAAAATATATAGTCCCTTTACCATATTTTTCTGGTAGAATGCCCAATAAGAATATTTCTGGTTTCACATCTATATGCTGCTTTGTCATTTTTTCCAACCAGGTATGTATTTTCATCCAATATTTTTTAGCTTGTGGACATGCCCACCACATATGGTAATATGAACCAGGTGTTTGATTACATTTCCAACATTTAGTGGATCTATCCTTATACATTTTTGCCAATCTCGTTGGCACAAAGTGCCATCTGTAAAACATTTTATACAAATGTTCTTTATATGCAGTTGACATAGTCAATTTAACAGTTTTATCCCACAGTTTCTGCCATTTGTCTAGTTCTAATGCATATCCAAAATTTTTAGCCCAAACAATCCTTCACCTGCTCACTTTCAAGTTTAATACCCAATAAATAGCAATATATTTTCTTTATCAAATTTTCATCCATTCCAGTTAATATATGGTCCAATTCAGAGGTGGTATTCAGCAGGTTCTGACCAGTTCTGGAGAACTGGTATTGGAATTTTTGAGTAGTTTGGAGAATCAGCAAATACCACCTCTAACTGGAGATTTTACAGTATCCTTCCCCTGCCACGCCCACCAAGCCACGTCCACAGAACCGGGAGTAAGAAAATTTGAATCCCACCACTGGTCCAATTCTGTCAATTCTTTATTAAAAGAATTAACAAAATCTCATATCAAGATTGTATCTGCATTTGTGGCCACCATGCAGTATCTACTAAGCTTTTGCTTGGTTCATCAATGGAAGTTTTTAAGAAGAGATTGGACAATAATTTGTCTGGAATGGTATAGGGAAGGGGTGTCAAACTTGTGGCCAGTGGGCTGGATGTGTCATGGCCATGCCCAGTTTAGCAAAAGGGGAAAAAGTTCCAATATGTTATGTGATGATGCCATGACAATGCAAGTTTGACATCCATGCCTATATCATGGTATCCTGCTTAAGCAGGGGGTTGGACTAGAAGACCTCCAAGGTTTCTTCCAATTTTGTTATAAATGGTGTACACACACTATTTTCATTGCAAGTAGTGTTTAGAAGATGAATCTAATGTATCCTAAAAGAATTGGCTTATTCTTTGTAAGTCTGTAAGGAAAAAAAAGGCAAATACCTATGGCTTTAAAACAAAGCCATTTTTTCCTTTAAAAAATTCCACATTGATTGTATAGCAAGGTAAGTAGTTTGTTTGCTTATCATTTTACAGAATATTTGGTGGATCTTAAATGTTTTGATTGACATGGAGGTAATCTTTTTAAAATATAAACTTTAAAAGCTTGCCTGAGAACCTATGTCTTTATTTTACATCTTATTATGCAGATGTAATAGAGGGCACAATCCATCTGGAGGGTTTTTTATTTTTAAACAAATCGAAGCAACATGAAAACACAGTGCTGTATTAGGAAAATCTGCAGTTAGACTATGTACAGTACTTTAAGATATGGATTTGTATTGCAGAAACATTTTTGAGTTATGATGCAATCTGACAACACTATACCCAAACATATGCCTTTAAGATTAGGCATGCATGGGCAGCTGAGATATAAGACATCAAAATAATCATTTTAGGTTATGTGACTGAATAATAATAATTATTTCTTCTTTGCTGAGCTGATATACATACATACATATACATACACACACACACATCTCTGACATGCAAAAGAGTGTTGTGAGGAACAAAGAAATGATCACTGAAAGAGATTTGTTGTGTGCCTTTGTAATTATTGAAGAAAGGCCTGTCAAGTTTAATTGATGTATTGGGTTATTGTATGATAAATGTACCTAGGGAATTTTAGCTTTATGGTCGAATGTTTAAGAGAAATTACCACTGGCATTTTTCTGCAACTGAACACTCAGCAAGAGGCCTTTGCATGTTGAGAGATTAGTTGTATCGCAAAGGCTGGAAAATTCAGCCACTGCATACATTTTAACATTTTTATTTCACCTGAACACTCATTAAATGCAGCCCTTTTTTGCAGGTTTCAAAAACAGTAATAGCAATGTGGTCAAAATGGTCCCTATGCAGTCTTTGACAGACAGCTGGTCTTTCTGTTCTTTACCTTGGAAATCATTGAGGAAAACAGTCATGAAACTGAAACCGCATTTTAAAAGCAAGTTTGGGGATATAAGTGGTCTTTATTTAAATTAAACATTTGATTCCTCCCTACCACCCTACCCCACCCCCTGTCACAAACCATTTTAACTTTTTGTTGGCAGTGGCCAATTTGTGGTTTCCAGAGCTCTATTTTTGAAAAAAACTCAGTCGGATCCTGAAGCAAATATGGTATCTATTTTTTTATAGATGCATAGAAAGATATTCATATAATTTGTACATGTAACTGCTTACTGAAAGGGATACCATGAAGAAGATATTCATTAAAAACTGCTGCAGTTTTTTCTGTTACCCATAGCAGATTCAGTATTTGGGGACAGTCATTCAAGACCCCATCAATAGTAATGTGTATTGAGCTGTTCAGTCATCTTTCTAGCTGCCCAATGGAAAGGAATTCAGGATGCAAATAAAAAAGGAGACATAGTGCATATGAGAGAAAGAGGATCAAGTGAAATTCAGACATGCTGCAGTTCAGGGGATGATGAATGCTATATGTCTTTGTGGAGAAATGTTCCAGCAACTCCCACCATGTCCAGGTTAGCCAGAGCTGCTAGAAGTAATAGTCCAGCTACACCTGACTGTTCTAATTGCCCAGTTGTTTTACTGATAATATATGAAATGACTGAAAAGCTTATTAGTGACTTCTTGTCTGCCTCTTATCTCTTACGTGTATATGCATAAAATTTCATACATGCATATTTCTGTATCTATGAACTGAAAATTGTGCTTCTTGTACATCATACTCTAATCCTAAAAGTCTTATTAAAATATTACACTAGGAATTATTTTTGGAACCATGAACCATTGGAAGCTGCAAGTGTAACCAGAATACTAAGAGATAGAGATCCAAAATCTATTTACTCCAGTAGCCATTTACTCCATGAACGCAGCACCATATTGCCCAAGGTATCCCTCATCAGGAAGGTTGACTTTTTCCCCCCAGTGATCCCTGCGGGCTAGAAATCCTGTTTTGTTTGCTGGTAATGCTGCTGTCCTACATATTTTCTTCATAATGGTAATTTCCTGGTAGTGCTTTTGCTATTTCCCTGCTATTTTTAAGATGCCAATTGGGATTTCTAAGGAAGGGAAGATTTACTCTCCACTGAAGTGACTCTGCCTAAGATCACAATTTTCCCTGGGAGGAAATTGTATTCGTGATCATTGGGAGAGATCTTAAGTTGCCACAAATATTGTACTTGCTTTGACTGAAGAAATTAACATGCCTCCAAGGGCATGTTTCTCGCCTTGCATCCTTTACTTGAACATTCTGAAGAGATATTGGGCATAGCCAGATAGTGACATAAAACTGTCATCTAAAGCACATGTCACACTGCCCAATGGATGCAAAAAGGACACAGCGGACGAGCAAAATGTTCCATCCTTTGTTATCCGCTCTCAAAGGTGGCCAGCAAAATTTGCATACGCGAGCGGATAACACGACAGCGGGAGGACGCAGGGGGATGCAGAGTGGATGCGGAATGGAAGCAGCGGATGAAGCAGATGGGAGCAGATGGCGCATCGCAGGGCTTCCGGGGGGGCTCAGCAAAGCGGCACGCGAACGGACAGCAGATGCAGAATGGATGCACAGTGGATGAAGCGGATGCACAGCGGGATGCACAGCGGAAGCCTAATGGATGCCTGGCGTTAATTGCGATGTGGGGAGGATGCATTGCGTAAGCCCTGCGGATATAACGGAAGTAGCTCGGGAGCAGGTCGCCATCAGAGGAAAGACTGCTGCCGGATGGATTGGCTGCCTTGCCTGCCCTGCCTGCATGTCTGCTGCCAGCCTGTCTGCCAGCTCCTGCCAGGTTCTTGGCTGCCAGCCTCCCTGCCAGCCTTGCTGCAAGCCTCCCTGCCAGCCTGCCTGGTGGCCAGCCTGCCTGCCAAGCCTTGCGCCAGCCAGTGCCTGCCAGCCTTGCTACCTGCTTCCTGACAGCCTTTGTTCATGTTCCGCCTGCCAGCCTTGGTGCCTTGCCTTGCCTGCCAGCCTTCCTGCAGCCTTGGTGCCTTCCTCCCTGCCAGCTTGGCTGCCTGGCCTGTCCAGCTCCTGCCCAGCCTTGCGTCTGCCTGCCTGCCAGCCTTGGTGCCTGCCTGCCTGCCAGGCCTTCCTGCCAGCCTTGGTTGCCAGCCTCCTGCCAGCCTTCCTGCCAGCGCTTGGTTCCTGCCAGCCTCCCTGCCAGCCAGCAACCCCACAACATGCGGAAGCACAGCAAGCCTCAGCCATCTGCTGCCAAGCCCTGGCAAGAGGACAGGGCTACCATCCTGCCCCCTGGCCCTCACTCTGGTCTCTGCTGGGGCTTCTGCAGCGACGGGCTTGCTATTCTGGGCTGGTGCTTCTGCTGCTTCTGCTTCTGGAGGAGCTGATGACAAACACTCCAGCACCAGCCACCTCCACAGCACCTGCACCCTTCACCCCTGAGACTGAGCGACCAAGAGGAGTGCCAGAGACTCTTTTTTTGTTTTATAGCTTCTTGTTAATAAAGTCTATTTATGATTCACACACTTGCTTCATTTCTTTTTTATATAAGTCTTGTGGAAACTTTTAGAAATGGTTTAAGCCTTTGCATGCTTGTGGATGGGTTAAGATAGCAGTGGGATGGGCAGGGATACCTTTGGGATGGGTAATAGCTGTGGATAGATAAAGTGCAAGCATATGCTCCAGTGCAAGCATAGTGGGACTGTATGGTCCACCCTCCCAGGTGCCATACCTATGGCCCTTTATTATCAATAATATGTAATAATCATCCACACATGTCAACATACACAACTCTTTATTAAATGCCCTGTTCATTGTAGGCCCACCCAACATACATGGCCCAATCTCATCCATGTGATGAGACAGGCTGAAGGAAGCATCCATTAAGCATCTACCATCCTGTCTTGCCACTCCACTGCTCCAGCTGGGGAGTTGCACCAGTGTCTCAGGAGGTTGCGCTGCTTCTTCTCTTCATGTGAAGCTCTGTTGGGGCCTTGCACATCCTCAGTGTTCTATCAGGTTTTGCCCTTGTCTCCATTCCCAGGCTCCATGTCCCATTGCCTTGCTGACTGTCCACAAGCCTGTCCTGTAACACTGGGTAGCGGGTGCGCAGAGATTGTGCAGGATGCAGCAAGCTTCCATGATCCTCCTCACGGTCTCTGGGCGATGCTGCATGTGGTGACAAGTATCTGGAACCTGTTGGCCAGAATGCCAAAGGCATTCTCCACCACCCACCTTGCCCTGGACAGCCTGTAGTTGAAGATCCTCTCTTTACGGGTGAGGCGTCTTGGAGGTGTAGGGCTTCATAAGGTAGGTTGTGAGGGAGAAGGCATCATCCCCACGATGAAGTAGGGCACATCTTGCGTGTCGTTGGGCAGCGGGTGTGGATCTGGGAAGCCCACGATGAGTTTGCGTTCCAGCCCCTCCTTGAGGACACTGCCGTTGTATACCTGGGCATCTGAAGATGAGCCGTTGCCTGAAGCATCGATGTACATGAACTTGTAGTCAGCATCGACCATGGCGAAGAGGATGATGCTGAAGAAGCCCTTGGAGTGAAATAAGTGGAGCCTGAGTTGGTTGGAGATTTGCAGGCCACGTGCTTGCCATCTATGGCTCCAACGTGTGGGGGAAGTTCCACTTCTGATACCACTGCTCTGCAACTTTTTCCATCCTTCTTCAGTGGAGGGGTACTGGAGGAGCTCCTCCTTGTATTCTTCGATGATGGCTGCACCACTTCTCTGACCCACATGCTGATGGTGTTGGATGGCACCTCCAGCCGTACTTGCATGCTCCTGTAGGTGGTCCCGGAGGCCAGGTGGCGCAGAGTGAGTGCCACCTTGAGCCCAGGTTCCAGGCTGGGGCGGAAGCGGTGCTCTGCTTGGTCAACCTAGGTGTCAGCGCTGCACAACTTCATCAAACATGGCTGGAGGCATCCTCATGAAGTTGTGGAACCCCGAGTGTCTTCGTTCCTCAGCTCACCATCAGCTTGTTGTACAGTCCGTCCTCTGCTCTTCTGGCAAACCATCTTCGGACCCAGACTCTTTTTGGCTGCCTCTTTTTCTTCTCGCAGTAGAGTTCACAGAGCCTACAGATGGCTTCGCACTGTTGCAGAATGATGGTGGCTGCCGAAAGGACTTTGTTACAATGCTCGGTGACAAGACTGGATGCTGTGGAAGGGGAAGAGTCAGATGAAGGCTTCAGAGGTCTGCACAGCTGGGTTGCTGGTCTGAAAGTGAGATGCAGATGAGTTGCTCCCCCTTTTTATAGGAAATATAGGTTTTCCACTAGGCTCCTCTAGGCATCCTCTAGACATCCTTAATATCGAGATAGGTCCTCTGCAAATGTTTTTTCCTTTTAAACGCTTTGTTTCTGTGCTGCATCCGCTAGGCTTCCGTTCTGCATCCGTTCTGTGTCCGTTTCCGCTTCCTCCCTGCGTCCGGGCGGATGCGAGTTGCGCGGATGCATAGCGGATGCTAGCGGATATAGCAGATGCGTGACGGATGCAGAATGGATGCCTAGCTGATGCCTAGCGGATGCAGAATGCACGAACTGGATACATTTTCCGCGCAAAAGTTTTGGGCAGCCCAAAACTTTTGGAGCGGATGAAACGTCCATAAACGGATGCTGGATGGATAGAGAGGAAGCCAAACGGAGGCAGTGAGTACATCGCATTTCCAACGGATGGCAAGCTTTTTTGTCCATTTTACATCCTCTTTGCATCCGTTGGTTCAGTGTGACATGGGCTTAACACTTTGTGACCTGGCAAGGAATTTGAATTCCGAGTCTGCCTGAATAATGAGGTTGAATATTGGTGTAGGCCTCATTCTTTCAGTGAAGGACAAGTTGGGAATACTGGATGGATTCCTCTGGGTTCATTTTCTTTACCATCAAGCTTTGTCTGTTGGTGGGAAAACAGCTAACAATGACATGGAGAGAAATGAAGTGGAGCAAGTGCTGGAGCTCAGTTTAAGATCACATGCTGAGTTACCTAAATGAAAAAATTGGAGGGATGCAGGTATTCTGTTTCATCATTTATGTGACAGGCTATTTCTGAATGTGGATCTGATGTTCTTCTGAAAGACACTAACCATCTATCCAAAAATAGACTTGCTGACAGGAAGAGGGACATAGTGGGGAACAAGCAAACACCTGGCCAAAACAATGCAGATATCAATTCCAATCCTGTCCTCAAGTCTATCATCATTCAGAAATACATTGTGATCAAACATGGGCTACCATGGAGTAGGTAAATGCTACCCCATAGCAAAAAATATTGCCAAATATTTGTTGGTAGAAGATGCCAAAATAAACCAACTTGCAATATACCCAGTTATGATACAATCAGCAGTTGACACATGGCAGAATCTGCAGTCTTTCCTGATTTAAACTGACCTTGGGTAGAGCAAGGACTTTTTTGTTTGAAAAGTAGTTGAGAACTCTTTAAAAAATGCATTAGACCCATGTTTATATGGAACTCGTGTAAGACAGGATGGAAAGTTTCAGGCAGCCATTATATGGGGAAATGCCTCTGTGGAAGCTCAGTGTGTGGTCTGTCTTGCAGCCCAAATGAATTGAAGAGGGGACTTGCCTGTAGAACTTAGCCAGATTATGTCCTATTTTAGGCTGAACACACATTCCATAGCAAATTGTAGCTGGCTTAATGATGAGCTTGTATTTTAAACAATTAACATGGCAAGTACACTATTCAGATGAGCAGTTGCACAGGTAATTCCAGAGAAGTACAGGGATGGAGAGATTTTTCTCAGCAAGTGGGACTCAGTGTTAACAGATACACACACATGTGCATGCACACACAAACACACCACAGTACACTTGGAAGCAATTTCAAGTCAAGGAACTGACATCAAACTAACATAGAAACACATACACACAGTATATACATACATACAAATATGCATATATATATACAGACAGACATTGTCCTATTGTATAAAAGTCTGTAGGCAAATTATAAAATTACATCTTACACTTCAGTGGGATAATAATGAAACTGACATCTAGTTATCATTCGGAGAAAGTGGAAATGTATGATTTGCATTAATTTTTAAATCTAATTTAATTTGATTTATTTAATTTAGGTGAATGGGGATTGTGTTTTCCTTGTTATTTTCACCCCAGTGATAACTTTTTCAGATCAAAGTATGAATATATGGAAATCTTTTCTTGATTATGTCTCCAGAGGCATCTAAATTATTCTAATTAACTAAGCAAATATCAGTTTTACCAGGATATCATACTGGCAAAAATAAAATAAAAAAGAAATAAAAATAAAATTGGATGAGGAGAAAATATTCTTGCTATTTGCCCTAGACTGATCACTAGTTCAGTCACTGGTTTTCTTCTAGAACTTGGTGGAACTTGGCCTTGAAAACATTATTTTTCAAGTGGATCCAGTCTTTCCTGTTAGGACTTGTATAGATGATACAGGAGAGTTGTTGTCACCTATCTGTAATGTTCTATCAGCATCTTCATTTCTGTGCTGTTCAGTTTCTTCCTGTTTATGACCCTATAATCCTTTAATTGGAAATAAGGTCAGAGTGACTGGATGAAACTGAGCAGATATTTTTTCTTTGCTCCTAGGATAGAAACCTCTGCTGCTATCTAGGATTGAATTCTCAACCTTCCAAATGGTAGGCACGCATTTTTACTACTAGGTCACCCTGCTGCTTTATTTCTGTCTGTTCAGTATTTATATGAAATCACTGTGGAAAGCATTAGAAACTTTGGTGTTTATGCGATCAATATAAAAAGAAAGCCACTTTGAGCAGTGGCTAAGGTGAAATGAGACAGTAGTTCTAGGCAGGGGTGGGCTGCTGGGAGTTTGCAGGGGTTCAGTAGAGCCCTAGCTAAGATGCTGTGCAGTTTGGAGAACCCCGAAATCCCAGTCCTGGCTCACCCTGCCCACTCTGCCCCGCCCCTCCCAGGAGTTCCCAAATGACCCATTTTGGATACAGGGCACACATGAAGGCCCAGAGAGGACAAAAAAGGCCTCCCAGAAGTTCGGGAAGACCAGAAATGGGTCCATTTCCAGCTTCCAGAGAGCCTCCGGAGCCCGGGGAGGGCAAAAACTCCCCTCCCCCACCATGGTGCTGGAGTCTGACTAGGCCATGCCCACCCAGCAACCAGGTAGAGAACCTTAGCTAAAATTTTTGAAGCCCAACCCTGGTTCTAGGCCTTCCCTAGGCATGAAAACAGCTGGATATATTTTTCCCTTTTATTGACTCTCCCAGTCCAATTCATATGGGGTTGTTGTAGAGAAAACAAGAGACAAAATATAATGCAGGATATAAATCTAATATAGAAAAATAAAAGATCAATCTTTCTTACTATCCAATTTTAGAAATCAAAGAAAACTCTTGATTCAATAATGATATGGATAAAAGAGAATACACCAAATGAAATCTGTCCATAATAAAGTATAAAAAGAATTTTCATAGTCATGCAATTTACACAATTTAATTTCCTTTTCATATAATATTTTATAAAAATTTACAAATACAAAGAACCACTACAAACTAAGAAAAATATAAAGTGTAAAGAGAAAGAAAAAAATAAAATATAAATATAAAGAATGATTTTCTTTTTGTTACAGACAAATATAAGCAACTTCAAAAATTTAACATTCCTCTAAAGTAGTTGAGTGAAAATAGAAAAAAAAACCTCCTTCATCCCATCTAATTACCTCACTATAACCAAATTGTAAAAATTTATCATTCAATCCCAATCAGCAAAAATCCATTAAGAGCTACCAGAAATGGTAACATATATATTATACCCTTGATCAAATAAATTAATTATGTGTTCCAATTTATCACCTACTCTGAGAAATAAAGCAAAATAAATCTCTCTCATTTTTAAATGTCTTTGAAACCTTACCATTCAGTCTTGAACAACAACAACAACCATTAATAACCACCAGAAACCACAACATATGTATTTAACTAGTTAAACAAGACCACTTCATATTCCTCAAGCTTGATCTTTTTCTTCAAATAATATCCCATCAAGACATCAATAAACAAGGACTTCCGGTTTGAGCTTCTTCAGCGACAGACCAAAACCTCATCTCTGTGAGCCTTCGAACTATGCTCGCCGCTGGAGCACCCCAAGCCAGCTGGTTTCACGGCTAAGCCACCCTATAGAGGTGGTGAAGANTTTTGGTTGACTGGGTCAAACAGCAAAAGCAACAAATAAGGTACCCCAGAATTGAAACTATTAAAAAACAATAACATTGTTCCCTAAGAAGATTTTTAAGCTGTGAAGGAGAGACAAGAGGGAAAAGATTTGGTTTTTTTTCTTCTTTTCCTATACTGACAGTTAAGAGACAAGCAAGAAATTGGAAAAAAAATCCACTTTGACATCAATAGGCATTTAATGCTGAAAATAAAAAATCAAAGGGATAATAAAGATTTCTGGATAATTAAAAGCTTTTAAAAACAGGAAAGGAGAGAAAAAGAATAAAAGGGCAGGATCCGGAAAGGAGGAGATTGCCTGGAATTAAAAAAGAACTTACAGCAAAATCTCAACAAGACTTCCAAAATATACATTCTAACTGCAACAAAAACCCCAGGAAGACAAAGTTGAAAAGCTGATTTTTTTTATCATTTTCTTTTTGTTCCTTTTGGGAGCAGTTTAACACATCCGTATTGTAAGTTCAATATAAAAAGGCTTCCCCAGTCACTTTTCTGAATTAAGCTATTGGTATTTACTTTAGAAGCTCTAAGCAACTGATATTCCACTATCTCAGGGCACCATCTCTGTATTTATGAACCTGTTCAATTGTTACTAATTGTAAGACAAGAATTTCCCACCCATCAGAAACCCATGTCTTTGGCATATGGGAGAGAACTGTTTGCAATGGTGGTGAATATCTGTAACTCATGTGTAGGATGTGGGTGAAGGTTCATTCTCCAAGCTTGAGGGTTGGTTTCTGAACATTTCATTACCAAGCTCGGTAACATCTTCAGCGGAGTTTAGGGGATCCCCTAAACTCTGTTGAAGATGTTATCTAGCTTGGTAATGAAATGTTCAGAAACTACCCACAAGCTCAGAAAACAAACTTTCACCCTCAGAGAACATTTTTCTCTGTTCCTCCTAGGTTGCTGAAAAACACTTAACTCCCACTTTATTACATTTAACTCCCACTTTAACTTTGTTTAAGAAATCTGTAAATATGCATCACTTTTGCCCAGAATTCAGTAGTTCAATATTGATTTCAGTGTAGGCCTTCTTTTGTTAGCTGTCTTGAATCTGTGCTTGAGCAGATAGAGTTAATAAATAAACATGCTGTACATGGTTGTACAAAGTCTCCAAGTCTTTGGTCCAATAGAAGAATATATAATTTATATGCAGAAGGTTTCAGGTTTAATCCAGGCATTTTCATTTTTTCAACAATCTCCCTATCATGGTTGGTCATCTAATATTTTCTTGTTTGTTGGTGTACTGCATGCCTTTTCCTGTCAGATATGCTAGGTTAATGGTTATTTCCAGGACAAAACGAAATGGCCCTCTGATTCATCCCATATTTGGTGTGCAAAACATAGGTGGCAATAAAATGGAGTTAGAATGTCTGAATCTCTCTGCTGCTGTCTGATAGTTGCCTGTAGTTTTGCAGTCCAGATCTGGTAAACCTAAGTAGAGGAGGTATCCTTTCTCTCTTAAATTTGTCTCCTGACATCACCCAATTTTACTGAGGCAGATAAAAGATTTGATCTACCTTCTAGACCACTTCCAGTTCCTCTCCCCAGCTTAAAAGATTAGAGGTAGCAGCTTAATGTTTAAACTATTGCAGCTCGAAGTAGAGACAATTAGGCCAAGAGAGTAGGGTTCCCCCCACCCCAGTATGAGTAGTTTTGTCTGTTTCACAATCTCAGTTATGAGAAAAGTACTTACTGATAATCAGTTGTGACAAAACATGACCATGAGATTTCCCTCTGCCCTTTATACCAGGAGAGACTCATAGCACCCAAACCCACATCCTCACAAAATCAGATTTATATCCATATACAGATATGGTATATTTGTTCCAGAATTAGCCAATATTGAAACTATTGAACATTCTCTATTTCTAATTAGGAAGCATTGGACATATCAAATATAATGGTTATCTAAAAGAGGGAATTTAGATCACAACATAAATGGTTTTGCAATGAAGATGTGAACTTAGCGCATTCATCATGAATGTATGACAGAGTTTAATATGAAATTTTTGGAGCAAGATTCAGGCTAACTGGAGCCATCATATTTCAACAAAATGGAAGACATTAGGAAAAAAACCATATAGTCAAAAACAATTAATTAACCAAAAATAAGGATGTGTTTTGAGATTTGGAAGAAGGAAGGGGGAGAATGAAGGCCAATAATTTCAGTATGTTTAGGGGAAGAAATCAAAGAAGTCAAAGAAAAAGAGTTTCATTGTTTTCAATAAATCAAGTAGGGAGTGGAAAACACTCTTGTTTGTGTAAGGTAAGCATCTGTTTTTAACTAGCTTTTTCTTATCTTGGCCATATCTGCCTGGAGGTTTAGTTGTTATGCCTTGCAAAAACTAGTGTTTTCCAGTGGTACTACCACAACCATTTCTTTGCTCTTGTAAAATTATCTACTAGTCTAAGTTACAACAAACCACAGCCACTCCCTTCCTAGAAGTTAAAGTGAATATAATTATGTTAAATGCTATGACAAATGGAAAAGCTGCAATAAAGGCAGTTTATGAATTTGTTTACTTGGCCTGTATGCTGCCTTACTTCTCTATTCAGAATGCTGTTAGCTGTATCAGATTTGCCCCCTATTTGATGCTATGTCCTAGATTTCTATTGATAGTTCTATGTTTTTGAAGTAAGTCTTGCAATTTTCATTTTGAATGTGAGTTTTTTTTTGGAGAAGGTGGTGATTACTATGGTCTATTAGTGACAAATATCTAACATATACATTAGTGAAAGATGAAATAAGCAGATAGTGGGAAACAAGAATTAATTGCTTTGTTATTCATCATGGCAATATATACCAAGAGCTCCTCAAGCAACATGTCCTGTTGGACATACAGCTAAGAACGCCAGCTATCTATTTCAGGCAACCGAATAAATAAAAGCTGGATAAAAATGAAATGGTTACTCTTCCTCATGACTAAAATCCTATGAGCAAAATCCAGGAGTCTCTGCCGAGTCCCATTTCCTGACCCTTCTTGTGTTCAGTTAAAGGGAAAGTTTAAACAAGAACATTTTGTTTGAAAAATGTTAACTGCCTTCAGCACCTAATGAGCTAACTTTAACAGCCCTGATTGTAAGGAAGGAGTGCTTTTAATTATATTTTTGTTGTTATTGTTTTTGTATGTCTCCTGGATGTTATCTGAAGTAGGAAAAGAAAAAAAAAGATTGATAGAAATAAAAACCAGAGTTGTCTGCCAATACTTGAACTTTAAAGTTGCTGAACAATTTTAATACATGAAATTCCTTGGAGATCAATTTCTAGAATCCCAAAATGTGTAAATGATTTAAACATGCCCTATATAGCAGGATAGAGTTAGCTGTCAGTTTTTATGCTACCAGTTTTTATGCTACCATCCAGATTGCTACAATTCAGTCAGGAGGTTGTAGAAGGCTATATTTGGTGATTTTATTCAGACAAAAATATTATATATATGATAATCTTCTTACAATCCAACCTCTGAGCTCAATATACCTTAAATATGGACTTCATGAAGCAATGCAGTCTATAAGACACTTGGATATTTCTATGGCAAAATAAGAAGCAGAGATGTATGTAATTGTTGTTCTTATTGAGAAGCAACTTAAGTAAGTTTTATGATGTTCTGAAGCAAGGTATTTATGCTAAATGGCTTTGCTTTTCTCACATCAAAATCCCACCAAAGTTATCTGTAAGTAAGCATGGATGGATCAGTATGTTCCTCCCCCATTTATTTTTTAAAGAAATGTTTTATTGAAATAAATCTTCATTTACTTATGAAAAAATGAAAAGCAAAAATGTAAGTGCAAAGGTAAAATAAAGAAAGTAAAGAGTTAAAAAAAAGTAAAAGGTAAATATAAAAAGCCAGTTAGATCTGATGATTAAGACACCAGGCTAGAAAGTGGGAGAATTCAAGCCCAGTTTTAGCCATGAAACCATCTGGGTGACTTTGGGACAGTCACATTTTCTCAGTACATCCCACCTCACAGGTTTGTTGTGGGGAAATAGGAGGAAGTAGTATTATGTGTGACTTGACTTACTTATAAGATAATAGAAATGGGATAAAAAAAAATAAACAAAATCTAGGGATGTTTTAGCAAAATTACACCAAACAAAATTATCATATGTCCACAGCAACCAAATTTTATATCCCATTCACTAAGGGGCCACATTCTACCTGTTTGCTACAGACCTGTTAAACAAAGAGATAAGCATAACTAAATTATGAAGATTCAAACTCAGGCCTTTACAATCTAAGAAGGCCGAGAATCTTCCTGAACTGAAAGTTCTGCTAATTTTCTGTTCTCACATATTCAAATAGCGCATTAATGAAGAAATAGATGAAACCTTAATAAAGTCACATTTTAAAAATGAACCAAAAGAAATCCTGAATTTTTCTTACATTTTTCTAATTTGTTTTCAAAACAAGTCCATCAAAGGAACCCATGACTGAGCTGGAATCTGACCTCATGATTCCATGATGGTTTATAGATTCTGTCTTATAGTATCTTCATCATGCTGTTGGGATTTTTCATAGATCAGTGTGCTAATATCTACAGAACTGCCAACTTCAAACTTCAGAAATGGTCATCAGTGGAGAGCAAAGTGAAGTCACTGCTAAAGAATTAGACAGTGATACAGTTTATCAAGGGTAACAACAGTGTCTCACTTTGTTGTGGGGAAAGAAAAGAAAAAGAGGAAAAAAAACCCCTCAGTGAAGTTCTTTATGCTATACCAGATAGGCTCTCTGTTTATCTTTTCTTATATACAAAAATACACTCTCAATTGTGTTGTAGGAAAATCCACTAATCTTTCCACTACAAACTTCTGTCTCGTCTTCATTATGAAAATGAAAGAAAGCTACATTATTTTTTGTTTCACCATGTGAACCACTTCACTTTTCTTTAGAAATAAGAGGCTAAGAAAAATGTCACATCTTATTAAAAGGGATCTGAATGTGTTTCACAAACTGCAATGATTTGTTACCTAATCAAGGAACTAACAAAAGAACTATTTGATGTTTAGGGAGGATGATTTATCCTCTTGAGTCAATGAGCATCCAAATATTTACAAGCTGTTTTGAACAGAATGATTGCACCCAAAGCCTGATATTATTTGTATGGAATGGGGAGGCAAGGGAGAGGGAGAGGGAGAGGGGGAGGGGAGGAGGGAGGGGAGAGGAGGGAGAGAGAGAGAGAGAGAGAGATGTTGTTCAGATTGGTTCTTCAAACCTATTACAAGGTCTTTTCATCAGCATAGATTGTTTCAGCATTTTTCTTCTTCCATTTCCCGCAATGTAGTTTCTTGTTTTCTTTTAGAATAATTTGTGTCAGCTTAAAGTTGAAATCCTTGATCTGCAACATCTTTAGCTTTATTTTCCTCTCCTTTCCTTCCTCCCAGTGTCTTTCTCCTAGCCAGGAAATGAATTCAAATAATTTGCATTTATTGCTAAGAATCTACTGCTTTGTCTGCAGCCTTTAGTCTGACTGAAATGCTTTTCTGCTTCGCAAGACACATAGCATGGGGGCAAAGTATGCCCTCTGAGCATCCTTGCTTTAGTGAAAAATAATGCATTTTGGCTTGCAAGTTTTTAAAATAATATTTATCATCCTAAGACAGATACAATAAGCAAATGTATTGCAGAATGTAATGATGTGATACGTGACATGGACCAGGTCAATCACCTGGTAGGCAACCTTGAAAAAAATTTTTCTTAAATGATTTCCAAAGTTGATTTTCTTTGTGTGGATAGAATTCTCATCAACCAAAGCACCCTGGAGAGCAAGCATGCAGTTTCAAACATCTTTCTTCCTCTTCTTCCAACAATATCATCCTGAAATTAATGCCAGCATATTCAAAATTCAAAGGCCACCCCTTTTGTTCTGCTTAACAGTATTACAGACTAGTAAAAAAAGTTACACACTAGGTTGTTTTCTTTTTGCTGCATGCATATATCATAATTTTTATTGACGTTTGGGTTCTTTAAGGAATAAACTATCAAGTAAATAATTAAGCCAATTAAACAGTGGTCTTGTTGCTTATGGGAAGTATCTGTACTGAATTAGCACATCAGAGTGCTCATCAAAAGCCTTTCTGGCCATGTTCATAAATCTGTTTGCCAGCAGCAAATTATAACTCTGGAGTAAATTATCTATCAACCAAACTATTAAGCAGTGCTTAACTCAGGGACATATGCCAATTTGCTGTGTTATAGAATGTCATGAGTTAGCATTTGACTGTGATGCCAGCATTTTTTCCATCACAAGTTTTGTTATACAGTGCCTATAATACTACCCACACATATATTTAATTGTATTTATTTAATATGAAGATATATGAATTCTTCAGAAAAATGAAACCATTTTAGTATGAGCTCTGTTATGTTATGGTCACAAGCCATTTTCAAGTGATCTAATCCACCTCTACTCTACATCACTCTCATTTCCATGTTCAATCCCTGACACAGAAAGATACAGACAGGACACACACTCTCCAACTGAAAAAGAAATGGTGGGAAGAACTATTGAAGACATTGTTGCTTAAGCATGCCGTTTGCCTCTTGAAATGTTTTATTTCAAAACAGACTTGCTGCATACTCAATTTAATCCATTACATTTAGCTTCATATTAACACATTTTATGTACATGTTACAGATACATATTTATTGAAATATTTGCCTTATATTAAGATACCAATTAAACTATCTAATGAAAGAGCCTAACTGTATAATTGTCATGACTTAGGGTACCAAAGCCTTATTCCTTGATCCGGTAAAAAAGATTCATGTCCTAGGATATCAGATACCTCAAGGACAATTGAATCGCCTGCATAACTTTACCTTTATCTTTTTTTTAAAAGTGTGTGAGTGTGTGTGTGTCTGTGTTATTTGATCAAGGTTGATTTATGGTGAGTGCTTTGAAAAGTCCCTGCAATTTTCTTGACAAACTTTTACTGAAGTACTTTGCCATCCCTTTCTGAAGGCTGAGAGGTAGTGACTGGCCCAAGATCATCCATCTACCTTTGTGCCTAAGGTGGGACTAGAACTCGGTCTCCTGTTTTTTAGCCAGATGTTCTAACCATGACACTAAACTGGTTCCCATACCTTTATCATGTATATTCCCTAATCAATGTGTTCTAAAACATCATTTCTAGTATTTTCCATGCAGAATTTAGGGGTTCATCAGAAAATTATCTAATTTAATACATTATCTACTTATTAGCTCTCTTTCCCCCGCCTTACATACACATACAAAAAAATATTATATTGGATCTATTTGCCTCTCTCCCAATGAAATTGTTCGATCCTCTGTAGTTATTTTGGTATGTTCTTTAGGTGTACTTTCCACTATACAAGCTGGATAAAAGCATGCAAAACATAGTTTTGGGGAACAAATGCATCTTATTTCCAGCAATTTCTGAATGGCTGATTTCTAACTGCTTAACATCTGCTATTGCCAGCTTGAAATTTCTTCAATATAGCATACTACATTTTCTATCTTCAGGAAATTCTTAATATGGAAATGTATTAAAAATGAAGAATAAATGCATAGATGAGCAATGGTACTAATATAGTCAGATATTTGTATAATATAGATCCCATAAAATCTCTTTATTACTATTACTATGCTTTTGAAAAGTACAAATTAGAGCAATTAAAAACAAAAATAATAAAGTCAATTACAAATTATTTTGAAAACTATACATATTAAAAAGAGTATTGGAAACTAAGAAAAATTAATACAGTATAATGTTTCTACTTTTTAATACAAAAGTAGTACTATTGTTTTTTTACAAATCACTATAAAAGTGAGAATTGGTAAATTCCGTTGAGTCAACTTTCAGAATTTGGTAAACATTCATTTTTTTCCCAAGAATATCTAATCATCTCCCCTCCCCTCCCAAAAAATGATTTAGTCTTTATACATTTTGTCTTTAAAAATCTGAATTCCAGATTTTGAGGATATCATTTTTAAAAAATCTTTAAATATTTATCTTCCATCTAAGTACTTGGCCCACCATAGTCCTAATATCTAACCTACAAGAAACTACCAAGGGATACAGCCATACAACAGATGTACAGGAAGAGAACTGTATTAGTGTATGTTGGCAAAAAAACCCAAAATCCTCCAGTCTAAATGTCTCTCTAATTAAGAAGGTCAATAACAAATATTTGTAAACATCTGCAGGGCTACCTATAGACATGAACATTTTCTGTTGTTGATAAATCTGGATTTTAAACAATAAAAAACAAGTCCAAGCTTAATTATTTTAGTACTACAGGATTCTCAAATTCTCTGTTCCAAAATTGTGGACATTTCATTTATTAATATTTTAAAAATAACTGCAGATAGCATCATGGAACTATCATGGGTAGGGCAAACACTTGTTACCTCACAGCTACCATGTTTCTCACAAAATAAGGTCGGGTCTTATTTTTTTTGACCCCCGAAAAAATGGCTAGGCCATATTTTTGGGGGTGACTTAATTCCCCCCCCTTGCATCCTCAGGTGGGCGGGCAGCGACAGCTTGGATGTTGACCTTGGTGTTGGTGGGGCACTTCGTATAGGGAGACCTTCTGCCACCATTGCTTTCCCTTCTCCCTTGGTGTCGCAGTATTTAGAGCAATGCCGTGATGTTTGGCACAGCCATGCGCGGCCAGCCAGAGCTCCTCCCTGCAACCAGAGCCTGGCAGAGACACTCAGCTTCAGGCGCTCCTGTCACCGCCTTCCCTTTGCCTTCAAAGGTAAAGCCATTTTAAAAATGATGCCCTACTACAACAAAGCCTCCCCTGCCCGAGAGGGCAGCCCAACCCCACGTATGGAGGTGAATCTCCCAGAGCCGCAGCGCAGGATTGTCCCACCTCGGGAGAAGTGTCCAGCCGCCATCCCTGCCTGGCACCGGGCAGAGCGTGAAGAGCTTCACCTGGGGCGCCCAGTGCAGCTGACAGGTGAGCGCCTCCCCACCGGACCCTCCGCTCATCCTGCCAGGGCCACGCCAGAGACGTGCGGGCTGGGCAGAGCCAGGAAAGCGAGCTGCGGGTGGGCACCTGCCTGCCAAGCAAAAGAGCCAGGCCAACCTGAGTTTGGCTTCCTTTCCAAGTCCCTCCAGCACGAAACCAAAGGGGTCACTGGGAGAGGCTGCCTGAGGCAGTGATAACACCCACCCATCCATGAACAGGGAGGCGAGGTGATGGCAGCGCTGCTTCCCTGGCCAGCAGAGAGAGCCCGAAGCCACCTGTCCTTTCCACCCCTCGCCCATCCCATCCCCATGGATCTCCAATTGTGCCAGCAGCTCCAAACGCTGCAGCGGAAAGGCATTAGGCAGAGGCGCTGACTCGGCGGGGCTCAGCTCAGAGGAAGATGCAGTGCAGGCTGTCGCCTTGCCTCCATGTCCACGCATGGGTGGGTGCTATCACTGCCTCAGGCAGCCTCTCCTGGTGGCCACTTTGGGTTCGGGCTGGAGGGACTTGGGAAGAAAGACAAGCTCAGGTCGGCCCAGCTCTTTTGCTTGGCAGGCAGGCGCGCACCTGCAGCTTGCTTTCCTGGCTCTGCCCAGCCCGCGCAGCTCTGGTGCAGCTCTAGCACAGCTCTGGCGTGACTTTGGTATGGCTCTGGCGTGGCCCTGACAGGATGAGCAGAGGGTCCAGTGGGAAGGTGCTCGCTGCCTTGGCAAGAGCTCTGCTGCCGGGCAGGAGGGCGCACCTGTCACCTGTGCTGGGCACCCCAGGCAAAGCTCTTCATACTCTGCTGGGCACCAGGCAGGGATGGTGGCTGGGTGCTTCTCCCAGGGTGGGCCGATCCTGTGCTGTGGGTTGGGCTGGTCTCTCGGGCAGGGGAGGCTTTGTCGTACCAGTAGTAGGGCATCATTTTTAAAAGAATTGGCTTTGCCTTTGAAGGTGAAGGGAAGGCAGTGACAGGAGCGCCTGAAGCCAAGTGTCTCCTGCTGGGCTCCGGTTGCAAGAAGGAGCCCTGGCTGGCTCCGCATGGCTGCGCCAAATGCCGCAGCATTGCTCTAAACGCTGCGGCAGCAAGGGAGAAGGGAAATCAATGGTGGAGGAAGGTCTCCTGATACGAAATGCCCCACCAACACCAAAGTCAATGCAGGCAGCACCATATCCAGGTGTGCAACAAAAGTACTTCCTAACATCAAGCCCCCCACCATTTCCCCCATTTCACATGTTTAATATAGGCCTTAATTTGGGGGAGGGGCTTAATTTGATTTTATGCTGATAAAACATGCTGGGCCTTCCTATTGGTGGAGGCCGTATTGTTGGAGAAACATGATAGGTATGAAGCTATGTTTCTCTCTTTTAAGTGCAACAGCAGTATTAGAACAGACTCTAATTCTAGCTCTGATGATGACTCAGTGTGGGGCTAAGAGAGCAACCAGCCCTCAGATTTCTCTACATGCTGTGTTTCTCATTCCAAATCTCACAAAGGAGCTGCTGTGGTATAGTGCCTCTGGTAAACAGAGAAGTCCTGCAAACATAGGCAGGCAATATCAAGGAGCTACAAGCTGAATCCAGAGTGATTACCCAAGACTAGCTTTGATGAGAATAGGTATAACGTATGGAGGTCCTGTCTTTCTCTCTTCTGCTCAAAAAATGCTTTCTTATTTTAGTCATATGAAAACTGGCCAATAGGAAAAACAGTCAGGGTTTGCTCCTGTACTGGTTGCTATTACTATGATAGAGATCTTTATGAATCCTGCAGTTCATGTATTACCCACCCATGCTAATTTCCTGCTAAGTCACTTATCTCTACAGATCCTGTAGTTTACTCCACATAAAAATAAGACATTTTAGCCATTAGTGTTATTTTATCCAAACATAGACTTTATCCAGCACCATTTAAAAGAAAATCCATTGTGACAGGTTGAATAATCAGCAATCTCAAAACAATATTATCTTGCCATCAACAGAGAGAAGTTTACAGCATATCAGATTTTTATCCATTTTAACACAATAAAATGTGCATGTTCATGTACAGAATCAGACAATTGATTTATTTCCCTATCTTCTCACTGATCTTTAAGTGGCAGGGATGAAAGTTTATTTTTAAATATTTTGCACAATTGTAGTGAAAATGCTTTGAGCCCAGGAGCTTTTCATGACTCTACATTATCCAGTGAATTTTCAATTTCAGTCTCAGACTATTTCAAGGATGATCTTAGTACAGACTTTTGTTTATTGTAAGAAAAATAGAAGATAGTGGAAAAAATAGGAGACAAAAGGAGGATAGGAGACAAAAAGAATGCTATTCACTGAAAATGAATTAAAGCCCCTGTCACACTGCACCAACGGATACAAAGAGGATGTAAAACGGACAAAAAAGCTTGCCATCTGTTGGTTAATGCGATGTATCCATTCTGTACTCACTGCCTCCATTTTGCTTCCTCTCTATCTGTCCAGCATCCATTTTATGGACGTTATCTCCACTCAGAAAGTTTTGAGCTGCTCAAAACTTTTGAGCCGTAAAAATGTATCCAATTCGTCCCATTCTGCTCCGCAATAGGCACATCTGCGCAACTCTGCATGCCGCGGACGCAGGAATGGAAGCGAACGGACACAAACGGATGCAGAACGATGCCTAGCGGTGCAAGCATGGAAACAAAGCATTAAAACGGAAAAAACATCCGCAGCAGAGACTTATCTCGGATAATAATAGGATGTCTAGAGGATGCCTAGAGGATGCAAAGGGACACGCTAGGAAAAAAACCTATACTGCTATAAAAAGGGGAGCAACTCACCTGCATCTCCACTTTCAGATCAGCAGCCCAGCTGTAAGACCTCTGCAAGCTCTTCATCTGACTCTTGCTCTCCCAGCATTCAGTCATGTCAACCGTGGATTGTAACACAGTCCTCTTGCAGCCCACCATCCTTCTGTAACAGTGCGAAGCCTCTACAGGCTCTGTGAACTCTACTACGGGAAGAAAAGGAGGCAGCCAAGAGAAGATCCTGGTCTGAGGATGGACGGGAGAAAGAGCAGAGGTATGGACTTGTACAACAGCTTGATGGTGCGAGCTCAGGAACGAAACGCTCGTGCATTCCGAACTTCATGAAGGATGCCCTCCAGAATGTTTGACGAAGTTTGTGCAGTGGCTGACACCCAGGTTGACCAAGGCAAACACCATTCCGGCCAGCCTGGAAACTGGGATCAAGGATGGCACTCACTCTGCGCCACCTGGCCCAGGGAAAAACCCCCAACCTAACAGGAAGCACTGCAGTAACACCTGGAGGGTGCCACACAACATCCACCCTCAGCATTGGTGGTCAGAGAAAGTGGTGGCAGGCCATCATCGAAGAATACCTGGAGGAGCTTCCCAGTGCCCCTCCACTGAAGAAGGTGGAAGAAAGTTATAGAGCGAGTGCTATCAGGGTGGAAACTGTCCCACAGACGTTGGAGCATAGATGGCAAGCACGTGGCCTGCAAAGCTCCAGCCAAGTCGGGGCACTTATTTCAACCAAGGGCTTCTTCACATCGTCCTCTTTCAACATTGGTGATTGCTGACTACCAAGTTCATGTACATCGATATGTTTCAGCACCGGCTCATGTTCCGATGCCAGGTATACAACGCCAGTGACCTCAAGGAGGGCTGGAACGGCAACTCATCATAGCTTCCCATATCCAGACCTCCTGCCAACTACACGCAAGATGTGCCCTACTCATCGTGGGGGATGACGCTTCTCCCTCAGAACCTACCTCATGAAGCCCTACCCTCCAGATGCTCACCGTGAAAGAGAGGATCTTCACACTACAGCTGTCCAAGGCAAGGGCGGTTTGTGGAGAAGCCTTTGCATCCTAGCACAACAGGTTCAGGTGAACTTGTCACACCACCATGCAGCATTCGCCAGAGACCGTGAGGAGGATCGTGGAAGCTTGCTTGCATCCTGCACATATCATGCGCACCCGCTACCAGGTCTTGCAGAACAGGCTCGTGGACCTCCACAAAGGAATTTGGGGACATGAGCCTAGGAATGGAGGGCCAAGTGGCACAAACCTGATAGACACTGAGGATGCTGCCAGGACCCAACAGAGCCTCACATGAAGGAAGAAGCAGCGCAACCTCTGAAACTACTGGTGCAACTCCCCAGCTGGAGCGGTGGACTGGCAAGACAGGATGATAGAATGATAATGGATGCTTCCTTCAGCCTCTCTCATTCAACTGATAGATTGGGCCATGTATTTGGGTGGGGCCTACAATGATCAGGGCATGTAATAAAGAGTTGTGTGGATTGTGTTGACATGTGTGGATGATTATTACATTGTTATTGATATACAAGGGCCAATAGGTGTTGGCACCGGGAGGGTGGACCCATACATCCCACTATGTTGCACTGGAGTTATCTATCCCACAGCTATTACCACTCCCAGGTATCCCTGCTCAATTCCACAGGTTTCCTCCCACCCCACCTATCTTAAACCATCCCACAAGCATGCAAAGCTAACCATTTCTAAAAAGTTTCCACAAGACTTTATTAAAAAAAAGGAAATGAAGCAAGTCGTGTGAATTCAAGATAGACTTTAATTGAACAACAAAGCTGATGGTAAAAGAAAAATGACCCAAGTCAAGTGTCCAAATAAAAGTCCACAGGTAACCAGCCACGCCACGTCTCTGGCACTCTCTTGGTCACTCGGAGATGTGACCCAGTCTCAGGGTTGAAGGGTCCAGGTGCTGTGGAGGTGCTATGCTGCTGGATTGCTGTCCGAAAAGCACCACTGGGTCCTGCCCCGAGAGGACAACAGGTGATGGGTGTGTTGGAAGCTGCTTGGACAGCTGCGCTCAAACCCACTGATGCTGAGAGTTCCTTCCTCATGCAATGGGGTCGTCAGCCCAGTGCTGATGACAGATCGTAACTGGAGGCCGGGCCCTTGGCTGTAGGGTGGAGGAAAGGAGTAGTGTAGTGGGCTGTCTGGTGTGCAGCTGGGTGAGGAACTGGCGGGTGGTGGCATCGGTCCGCGTGGGTGGCATCCGCTGTCATCGTGGGCAAAATCCGATTGGCATGGGTGGCATCGGTGGCATCAGGTGGAACCGGTGGCAACGGTGTT
>BHFT01072086.1:0-32033 GCA_004320025.1 Laticauda laticaudata
ATCAACGGATGACAAGTGTTTTTCTCCGTTTTACATCCTCTTTCCATCCATTGGTGCAGTGTGACAGGGGCTTTAGACTTAACTTTGGAACATGAAGTTAATATGTGGCTAATTTGGGCCTAAAGAAAGCTATAGCCAAAACCTTCAGAGGTAAGCATATAGAATTCATTGAGATTTCCTTCCAAGTAAGCAGGTGTTGGTTTGCAATATAAATATTTATTAATTGAAAAGCATATTTTAGAGATTATTAAAATGGTTCTGTTAATTCTCCATAAAAAAATCAGATTTAAAAACTTCTTGTGGCTTTTCATTTAAGAGCTTGTAGTATTTCATGAGGATGGGGGGTTTGCCTTTGAATAACTGTAACATTACAATCCTACTTTGATTTTCATCCAGCTGATGAAATTAAATATTTTTCCCAGGCGGCTATTGGATTTCATTGACTTCTTGCTCTGCTTTTTCATCAGTGCACACTTAATATTTCCTGACTCAAAGCATAATCAATAATAGTTTCAAACCACAAACTCAATTATAGCCTGGAGTCTTTCCTCCTTCACATGCAAAAGGAAATTAGAATAAGACTATATTTCAGAATGGAGAAATAAAAGGTGTCTTTACTTGTTGTTATAGTAGGAGTTGGATGGTCAGTATAGGATGTTGTTGTGGTTTGTCGACAGCAGGTGCAGAGAGCTGAGGTCTTGGAGAGTGAGGACTCAGATGAGGGGCCTGCGTGTGATGGTCCTGCGTGGTCCTGGATGGGGCCAGGACCATCAGGGATTGGAATGCTGCTTTCGAAGATTGTGGAGGCTGGCAACAGTAACGAAGAGGTTCTCTAGGAGCCTGTGCCCAGTGCGTGTGTACACAGGACTGCTTGAAGGAAAGAGCCGCTGAAACAGCATGTGTGACTTGGGAGTAAGGCTGCAAGGTAATGGCCCCTCCCTTAAGAGATAAAAGCCAGCTGAGAAACTGGAGTTCTTTGCAGGAAGCAAAGAAGTTTTTGTACTCAACCCTTGTGGACATTCGGAATAACTTGGTTGGTGTTTGGAGATTCTTTGTGTTTGAAATATTTCTTATTAATTTTATCTAGTGTTCTTGGCAGCCTTGCACAACCTTGGCAAGGCTCGTTCTTATCAGAGACAATTAGTTTGAAACAGCCTTTTAACCATGAAGGAATAGAATTCGTAAAGAATCATTGAAAAGTTTTGCTGTTACCTCTGCTTCATGTTTGTTTCCTTGGAACAAGGTTTGGGTCAGAACAGATGTTCCCATTTAGGTGTTGAGTCTTGATAAGTGTTTGTTACTCTTGAGCAATTATTGGGGAAAGGGGGAGACCATATCATCGAACAACAGCTGTTCATGCCAAATTTTGTCTCCCTATTTTACCTATATGTCTCTCTCCTCAAGTGATGCTATGTATGTGTGTACATGGGTGGGATTTATTTTTTTTAACAACCGGTTCATGGCTTAGTTGGTGGGTATGGCTTGGTAGTAATGTGACTGACTGGGTGTGGCCAACTCAATATCACTCACATCGAGGCCCGCATCTCCTTGCCTGGCCTCTCATGACTGTGGGGATGCTGCAATAGTCGTAAGTGTGAAAAAGGGTGATAAGTCACTTTTTTCAGTGCCATTGTAACTTTGAATAGTCACTCCACACAAGCAAAGGAGGGGAAAAAAACTCCAGAGACGTTCCTGTGACAGGAAGTCCAGTCCTGCCAAGAATGTAATAAGGGTTAACAGAGAGGCAGTTTCTGTAAGCAACACCAGAATGTTTCCTTCCTGCCTTCCTTACAGGATTAGGCCAGTAATTTCTTCTAACAACCAGTTCTCCAAACTGCTTAGAATGTTAACAACTGGTTCTAGCGAATCGGTGCAAACCTATAGAATCCCACCCCTGCCTGTGTATAGCTACTCTTCTGATTCTCACAACTTCTCAGATTTAGACAGAAATGTCTTCAAACAAAAACAAAGAAAGTCCAGTTGTCTTTTGAAAAAGCACAACCATGACCTGAATGACTGACAATCTCCATAGACATTCAGTGGTATCTATAATCATTCAAGTTTATCTCTTTGTCTGCTTCCCCCTTGCTCTATATAATGAGTATTGTTATCCAAAGCATAGTTCTAAAATAGAAGAATCAAGATTATGTCTCAAGGGATTGAGAATGAGAGGTGACTTTCTAAAAATCAGGCTAAAAATGACACAGTGTTCCAAATTTCATTCAAGCTGGAATTTTGAATTGCAAATCCTAAAACATGGTGCTCTAATGAAAAGCAAAGATTGAAGGTATTTCTCCGACTATACAGGATGTATCCACTGATGTACTTAATCTATTGTAATCCTTCTTAGTCTAGACCCATGTAAGTTAATAAGGCATTAGTCACACTTGATTTCAGTAAAACTGATTCAAGAAATAGCTCATTATGGATATTTTGGGTCCTTTCATCATTTTTCTGGCAACAGGTAGAAACAATGATAGGAGAAAAAAAATTAAGCAACCTACAAAATACACTTTTCACAGAAAACTTTTATCTGGTTTTTAGGTCCTTATGATGTTATCTTGAATTCCAGAGATTTTTCTTCCCTAATTCTATAAGAAAAGTTTAGGAAGCTTTTGAATAAAGTTTCCTGACAAATTATAGAAACTTCTAAGCTATGCCAGGTAGCTTTCCTTTGAATTGTTGATTTGAATTGAATTCCAAACATACACATATCCTCAATGTCTTTTTAGAACCTGAACATTTATTTATTTGATATGAAGTGGCAGTGAGCTGTATGAGAGTGTTTTTTGAGGCATTTATATTAGAAAGCTTCTGAGGCATGTGCGGCTTTAAGGATATCAGGTTTTTAAAGGTGAAGTGTTGAAAATAATTTGGAAATAGTTGATTTATCAAATAGTTGATTCATCATTTTTGAATAATGCCAGTAAAGGCCTTGTCAACTTTCCACTATCTGTAGCAGTTCAGCTGTTATTCCCTAACTTAGGTGATTTATTTCAGCACAATAACTCTCAGGTCATCAGCTGCTTAAGTACTTATGGAGAAAACCAAGATGTTTTTCATGGTGTTTACCACAGATCACACTTTGCCTCCAAAAGAAACAAATTGAAAAATTTGCATTGGGTAATAAATCAAAAGCATTTTTGTTCTACAGTTAAACTTAAGGTGACAGATAATTTTGGTAAGTAATTATAGCTGAAAATTTAAATCAGGTTTTAGATCCTTTATTTGGATCATATTACTCCTTCCCTGCAATATTTAAATGCCTATACATGGGAAGCATTAAAAGCTTATTTGTTAAAATTTAATTTGGTGGGCATAAGGCAACTTTTATAGATATTTCAATAAGATTTTTTTTCTCAATTAGCTTTTCTTCCTTTTTTATATTTTTGCTATTCAACAGATAAAACTGCAGCTTTAATATATACCATCTGACCATACTTCAGTAATATTATTCATTACTTTAAGGGAGAGACTTTTTCTGAAGTTGCAGTTTGAATACATTGTTATTAAAGGAGTTGACAATGTAAATCAGAGGAAAAGCAAAAGTATTTAATAAATACATAACAAGTTAATAAAAAACAGTTCATTCTTGGGTCTACTGCATCATGGTATTTGGTAGGTAGATGGATAGATAAACACACATTAAACACATTCTAGACAATGCATGATGCTTTTAAAATGTGCATGCATTATTCTATTATTGCAAAATCTTTATTGATTTATTGTAAATTATTGTCTAATTGTATAATAAATGATATACATTGTATAACACAAGTACATGAATCATGGTGGCACAGTGGTTAGAGTGCAGTACTGCAGGCTACTTTTGCCGGCTGCCTGCAATTTGGCAGTTCAAATCCCAGCAGGCTCATTGACTCAGGTTCCATCCTTCCAGGGTTGGTAAAATGAGGACCCAGATTGTTGGAGGAGATATGCTGAAAACCGCTTAGAGAGGGATATAAAGCACTGTAAAGCAGTATATAAGTCTAAGTTCTATTGCTTAGTGTTATTGCTACACAAAGTACATAATACAAATTTTATGATTGTATTATTGCAAATGCTTTAGCTGAATGATCTTTGGACATTCACTTCTACTCAGCCCTAGAATGGAGGCAAGGGCAAACCATTTCTGGAATCTTGCCCCAAACTGCAGTTGTCCAGACATCAGGAGTCAAGACTGACTCAAAAGCATCTCTCCCCAAAATTATAAATGCCTCATGAAGACAGAACACAAAAATTATCAATTTTTTTTCCAGTTTTACAGTAGTAGATCTGGAAAAGATAGCATTCATCATAATTCTGTAAAGGTTTCACATTTTCAAAATTGGAATTGTTATGTGTCCATGCAAGTATGCTTGTGTTTATTTAATATACCTGTGAGTTTCAAAAGCCGCCGGGTTACTAAGTAAAACCTTTTTGCATTTCACAATCATTCTTAATTATTACACATCTTTGTAGTGCCTGGAATTTGAAATCCAGATATGGACAGCTTTAAAGATTAATCAGAAGTTTGATATGCACTATTAAGCCTATTAGACATCTGGAGAGAGACAAGATACCTAGATTACCATATCAGGCCTGCATTAATCCAGACAGCTTGTCAATGTCATCAAAGATATACAGAGAATAAATTCTTTGTCCTCATCATGCAGTTTTTTTACAACCCAGATAAGGTAGGCCTACAAGCATCTAACTAATACAAAACAAGTTTGGAACTCTCAACAAATTGCAAAGCATTCTCCGAGGCTCCTGATTCAGTTTATAAGAACTGCCTTGCCCATAGTGTATTTATTTAATTAAAACATTTATATAGCCACCATCTTATAGCAAACTCTGGGGGGCTCCCACAGAATAGTCCAAAAATCTGGACTAAGTGGCAAAGGATGCTAATCATAGCACATCTATCATCTCTTAATGGAAATTTGCTGTGTGCTATAGGCTAAAATTTTTCATACTAATGCTATGTAACAATGCTGTCTTTATGGACTGACTTTGTGAAGGGAGAATGACATAGCAATCTGACTAAATAAATACTATATATAATCCATCTATCTCTGTTAATGTAAAAGCTGTCTTCATGAGTAATGTACCACTGCAGCAATCATTGAATTGCCCTTGCAGTTCTGCTAAGCAAGTGCTTGTTGTATTTGTGAACTTGCAGGGAACAATGAGAACTATACACCTTACATTTCTTTCCCCCTCCCAAGACTTTTCTGAGATTTGTGGAACTGGAAAGAAAAAGAAAGTTTCCAGTTCATTATCTTGTTTTAATTCATTGCCTCAACTCAAACTAGTGAATGATAGAATTAAAGATATCCCTACTGAATCCATAGATTTTATCCAAAGTAGTCCAAAATACTTTTAATTCAGAGTGAAGTCTTAAGGAAGAAAACAAAAATTATCTTTATTCCCTTGACATTGGAAATTTAAATCAGTAAAAAATGCATGCTTCCTATGTGGCAATGTTCAGCATCACCACAAGAAAGCTTTAAGAAATCAATAAAACATTTTTTGTTCTGTCTAGTTTTAGTTTCCCAGTTTTTGTTTTCACAGATGGAGGCTCAGGAAAGCGATACCAACATGATGTTATGGTTTGTAAAACCACAGAAGGTTCAGCTACTGGTGATGACTTCAGGGTCAAAACATTTTTAATGTATTGATTATATTTATTTATCTTGCAATATGGCACCAGGATTATTTATCTAGGTTCTTATCTGTGAATAACAGGAGGACATTTTAAGCCTGGCTGATATCTGCTGAGCAATATTATTGTTTGTACAGAGTGCAATGATCACTTGGTATGAGGGAAAATTTGGTGGACATAATCCAACCAAAGCTAACACAGTTAACTGCGTTCCCAAGCAGTCTTTCTGCTAAATCATGCTGAATTAAACTATTTCTTTCACAGCTTTGATCCAGCCCAAAAAGGAAGAGCAACACCAAGAAATGATTTTACTGAAATTGAGTAGTTGAGAAGAAAAGGTTTAACTAAACCACACAACCCCTCCTCCCCCAAAAAATCTACAAACTACAGCCAGCTTATTAAATCAAGAAACAAACTACTAGCTAATTTCAATTTTGTCCATACAGCCTCCCAGTCTTGGATTACATGATATCTGATAATTAGTTGATGGGAATTGGAGTCTTATAACAAACAAGAGTAAGCATTAAGTGACATTCCACATATTCTATGTGTTGTATGTAACACATAACATCGAGCATGAATGCATAACACTTCAACTTTGCCCCGGGTCTTTTCTTTTGATGAAGAAAGAGTTGTTTGCCAAGACAACCTTAATATGGATTGAAGATTTGACTTAGCCACTGAAGTAAATGGAAATTGATAATCAATCTTGGTCAAACTGATACCTTTCAGAGATTGAGGCAACTCCAAACATTCATTTCTAGGATGATCAATGACCACAATAACTATTGATTGGAAAAGCTCCATATTTCCAGAAGGGGGAAGGAAGTAAGTTAGTTCAGAAATAGACAACCAATGAACATTTTTTGAATTACCATTGACATCATTTGGGCTAAACATATTTTATCAGTGCAACACATCATCACTTTTCAATATGTTCACTTGGAATATTCATATGCAAATTACGTCAAAGGTTTTTTTAAAAAATAACAATTCCTTTGCAGATAACCCTTTTTCTTAGAGGAAGGAACATGCCATCAAAAGATTGCAAATTGTAATGTGAAATAATTTCATGTCTCTAGTCCTTGTATTAGGTTCTTTGTGTTACTGCTTTTACCTTTTATATTCAGGGCTCATATAAAATTTCAATGCTAATGTGTTTTCCTCTTGAGCGACATATGGTACAGCTCTTTCACAATGAAGTTAGGAGAAATTTTGTTTGGTGTAAAACTAATCTCACTAAAAATGAATTTGCAAATGTTCATTCCCAAATAAATATATTCACAAGCATCTTATGGAAGTGGTTTGTAAAATATTGGCATTTTATATTGCAACCTAGTATTTTATTTTATTTTTTATTTACCCAATTTATTTGGCTACCCATATCAACAAATGAATCTGCATTGAGTACTGAGTGACAAGTATAAAGCAATTTGTAATCCAATATAATACAATGCTGTTCTGTTTTACTCTAAAAAAATCCATAAATCAAAGCTATAGGCATTCTGAAGCATCTTGTTATATATACTTTTTTATATTCTGCTCTTGGTGCTCAATTTGCACTTGTGTGCCTACCTACTTAAAGTTATATGCTGAATGGAACAACTCACCATGTCTACCTTACTACCAGATAACTTACAGGAGGATTCACTTAGTTGCTTTTATTTTTGTTGACCATATTTTTATCAAAATAATCTAATCTCTTGTATCAAAGGAAATCATTCCTATGATCACCAGCTTTTGTAATCCTTTGATGAATAATAAAAGGAACTAATCCGGGTTGAACCATCCTGTGGCAAGTTGACCACAGCAAGTAAGCTGCAGTGGGTTGGCTATGGTGTGTTAACATCTTAGGCAGGATGTTAAGTGTTGGCTACCACAATAAACATGCATGCAGTTACTTTAGCAGCCCAATAATTTGCCTGTTTATTCAGAAATCAGTTTGAGTAAAATGTGTCTCATTATAGGCAGGGTGGAAACCTATAGCTCACCAGATGATGAGCTATAGCTTCCCACCTATAGCTATACCCCCTATAGAGATCATGTTGAAGGACAGACCCTCACATTCCTCACATTTCCCCTGGAGGCTAAAGCTGCTGGGAGATGCTGTTCAGCAACAACAGGTATATTAAAAACCTTTCCATAGCCCCAAGAACTGCCGAAACAGGAGTGTGTAACCTTTACAGTGATATTACTACACTCAGTCATTGTTGACTGGTAAAGATGTAAAAGTCAACCAAATCCACAAGGGAGAAATGGAAAGCAAAAATAAAGTTTAATGATGGTCAGGGAGGGATATTAAATCTTCCTCAAATTAGTGAGCTTTAAGGGAAGCAGGAACCATGATCAGCGCTAAGCTATTTCATTGAAAGCAATTAGCAAGGTTAAAGAGGGATTTTTTTTCCTATTACATATTTTGCCATAGAAGTGCTATTTTCTCAGCTATGAAAATAAAATGAGGCCACGTATCAATCATCACACTGTAACTCAATATTATAAAAACCCCACTGTTCTCAATCTTATGCAGGTAGTCCTCAACTTATGGACACAATTAATTGAGCTCAAAATTTCCATTGCTAAGCAAGACTGTTCTTAAGTGAAAATTTTCTCTATTTTACAACTTTCTTGCCACAGTTGTTAAGTGAGTCACTGCAGTTATTAAGTTTGCAACACTGTTGTTTAGTGAATCTGGCTACGCCATTGATTTTGCTTGTCAGAAGGTTGCAGAAGATGATCACGTGACCCCCAGAATCCCGCAACTATCATAAATATGAGCCAGTTTCCAACCGTCCAAATTTCATGTAGGGCGTTTTGTAGTAGTCCAATCAGGGGTTGATGAGGGTCTGAGTAATTATGAGCAGAGTCCCCTGATCTAGCAAAGGATTTAATTATTTGTTTCTTAGGAGGGAGAATCTAAAATGGCATGTTTGGAAATTTTAAAAACAGGATTCTTGGAGGCCGATGCTTTCTTTGTTTTGTAACATATAAACATCCCATTAGTTGGTTAAATCTCTTGTTTTAAAAATGTCAGAGAGAAGTCTTACAGAACCTCTGTTCTGTATCAAGCACCAAGCATTACTATCTCATTATCTATCAAAAATCAGCTAAACCTTGAAACCATTTGTGAGCTACCAGCTCTTAACATTCACTTTTACTTTGAAAATATTAGATTAACAGTGAGTCCAACAGAGGTTCCAAAAACAACCATTTGCACCTCCTATGTATTGGGCAAATGTTCTGCAAAAGAAAAAAAACACTTTCAGAAACTTTGGTAAACATTCTAGATTTAACAGCCAGAGCAAATGAGAGATCATGGTGTGAATTTTCATATCTCTTCCTGGCCTGATTGTGCTTAAAGACGGAGAGAGCCATGATCAACATTGAGTCACAGGTCCCTAACAAAACACTTAATCTTTTTCAACATAGGAGAAAAAGCACAAGGTAAACCAACACCCTCTTGGCTAAGTTTGAAATATTAAATTTTGGCCAGAGAATAATAAACTGTGGGAGATGGTTTCTATTTCTCAAAGAGAGGTCTCCTCCATCACTCAGACAGCTGGCCAAGAGCAACTAGTCATTAATGGAGTTCATTTTTTGGCAGATGTAGGTCAACCCACGTAAATCAGAGCAGTAGCTGTGAGGCAAGGGAGGGAAAGCAAAGGAATTGATTTCTGAGAAATAATGAAGAACTCTATTTGACCAGGAGCAAGGAATCACTGTTTTATTTTCCCAAGAGTTTCTTGAGGTTCCTAAAAGGAAAAAGAGCAAAAGCAGAACAGAACTGGGGAAAAAAGAACACACTGTCTATTTTATCTGTTCAATTTTCTTCAGAAGCAAGGCAGGAGAAACTCTGGGTAAATAGAATGAATTCACAAGGCCATTTTCTGGACATTTATATTTGGGGGATGTTACATCAATGCATACTCAATATTCAATACTCATTCATGAATTTTGTTCTCTACCCAAAATATATTCAAAGACTATATATGTCTATGCATACATGCATACATACATACATACATATATACACTCTACATTCTAAACTGTTACATGAAGTTTAAAATATTGCTCACATTTCTTCTTTTTATTTTCCCAGTCTTTCAATTATTGTTCCTGTAAATATCTGAATTTCTCTAGTTTTATCATTTGGGAAATAATTAAAGTTGTGTTTCTTATAATTGAATAGAATCAAATAGAATTCTTTATTGGCCAAGTGTGATTGGACACACAAGAAATTTGTCTTGCTGCAAATACTCTCAATATACATAAAAGAAAAGATACATTCGTAAAGAGTCAAGAATCATAAGATATATCACTTAATGATAGTCATAGGATACAATAAGCAATCAAATCATACCAGGAAACAGTCAATATGAATCGTAAGCATGCAAGAGACAAAGTTACAGTCATACAGTCACAAATGGGAGGGGATGGGTGACAAGGAGTGATGAGAAGATTAACAATAATAGTAGTGCAGACTTTGTAATAGTTGAACAGTGTTGAGGGAATTATTTGTTGAGCAGAGTGATGGGTTTCAGGAAAAAACTGTCCTTGTGTCTAGTTGTTGGTGTACAGTGCTCTATAGCGTTGTTTTGAGGGAAGGAGTTGAAACAGTTTATGTCCGGGATGTGAGTAAATTGTTTGGCTATATTAATATACTTTAAATGTTAAAATTTTAAATTAGAAAATTAAAAACTTTTTTTCCTTTGAAATCCATGAATACTTTATACTTTTCCATTTTCTGTCAAATATAGCACTTAGCACTAGCACATAGACTTATATACTGCTTTATAGTACTTTAGAGCCCTTCCTAAGGGTTTACAGTATCAGCATATTACTTCCAACAATTTGGGCCCTCATTTTACTGACCTCAGAAGGATGGAAGGCTTGTGAGCTGGTGAGAACTGAACTGCCAAACTGCTAGCAGCCTGCAGTCAGCAGAAGTAACCTGTAGTGCTGTGTTCTAACCATTGTGCCACCACAACTCTTTCCTTTGCTTTTTTTCAATATATCAGAGTTTATTTGGCCTTAACAATATGACTAGAAAGTGGGTGCAGAAAGTTTAAAGTGGCAAAATGACACCTTTATTCTCCCCAAAAGTTTAATCACCTATCACTTTTATTTTTCCATTCATTCTTAATATTTCCAATATTGAAATTGTGAGGAGGTGATAGATGATGCTAGCATCATTTCTTTTTCCTGCTACAGATCTATCTCATTTGGGGTAGGAGAATTCCTGAGAAAGATGTAGTGTGTGAGAGACAGAGTGGAGAGAGAGTAAATTTAGGGTTCAATTTTAAAATATAAAACAAGGGAAAATGAAGAGAGCTGGAGAAATGATTGTGCAGAGAGAAACAACATCCCTTCAGCCTCTCTTAACTAAAGGATCAATGCCAAATAACCCCATGATATTTCATTTTTTTTAAAAAAAATCTTCAGAAAGCCCTTTTTTGTGTCAGAATCACAATGTTTGGCTCTTAATTCAGCACTAGCAAGAGGACAGCATCCTCCCAACACCTAATGCCTCTGAAACTTGTGTCTTCTCGCTCGTAGTCAAACTACATGTTACACAGCATGTCTGTCTGTCTGCCAGCCAATCAGTCAGTTAGAAAGTCAGTCAGTCTAATAGCTTGCTGGGCCCCAGCATTCTGCAGATTTTGTGAGGGGTGGACATTTTGGGGGAAATTAATCATCTCCCTACTATTTAGATTGAGGAGAGCTCATCTCCTCAATGCCATGGTTAAAATAAATAAAATACCTGGGTCCTTTTAAAATGAATAATTATCTATTTTGCTGAAAGAAACATCACATTTATAGACAGCAGGAATTGGAAAACTTCTGAGCTCTTATTTATACACACTTTATGAGAATTCTCATAAATCCTTTCTTTATAACATAACATGAAATTTATAAACAACTATTAATTTTTAATCCCAACAAACTTTTTTTAAAAAACAAGTTTTATTTAAAAAAAAACAGACTTAAACAAACAAAACATAAAACATAAAACCATTATCAAATTATATACATATTGTGTGTCGGTTGGTTACAAATCTTTTGTGCTTCCTCTCCATAGTCTTCACTCATCATTTATATAAATTCTAATCTTATCAATCTAATATATATGTATACATTAATTATCAATTATTAATCACTTATTTGACTAAACTGATCCCAACTAACTTTTAACCCCAACTAAAAGAACTATTTATTATTAATCTGAACCATGAATAACTATTGCTAATCTGAATGATTATTTTGTGGTTTTAATGTTTATTTGGTTTTTGTCTTATAATAGATCAAACATTCATGTTGCAAGCACTGGATTATTATGAATATTAATATTTAGATAGCTTTTTTAAAAGCTCTATTTATTTTACATAAAAGTATCTTAGTCAGCAAGTGGAAGAATCATGAATCAAAACCCATGCTCACACAGTGCCATCCCATAATTATTCTCAATTGGCTTGTTACCATAATTCCATTAAATAAATATAAATAACACTTAATAAATTGGCCTTTTGATTCCATTACAGCCCAAGGTCAGAGCAAGGACAATAGGGGACAGAAAAAGAGAGTGATGTAAAAAAAAAAAAAAAGGCCAAAATGGTGACTGTGTCCAACCATATGATGTTATATGCATACAACATCAACATAAGTGGAGAAAGACTTTAACTGCACAGTTGCAACTGCTGTCTTATCTTCTTTTTTACTCTTTCTATGAATACCCGTTTGACAACTATTTTTAAAGAAATGTGATCTTTTATGAGAGACATTCACAAAACACACTCGTTTACTTTGGTTTAGGCCTATATCATGGCTAGAATGGCTTTTTGGATAAATTCAGCATTTGCTAAAAGAAAAGCATGTACGTATATATGTATGTATGTATGTATGTATGTATGTATGTATGTACGGTATTCAGCTTTGTTCGAGTATTTTCCCACATCATTGTAGTTGTGCTGTTAAAGTTGTAGTGACATTTCGGCAGAATCTCATCTGCCATCATCAAGCTTGTGTATTGGGTTCGTTTCAAGGCTGACAACTTTTCTCGCTACAACTTTAAAAGCACAACTATAATGACATGGAAAAATACCCGAACAAAGCTGAATACCATACATATAAATACCTGTAAAAACTTAAGAAAACATACATACACACACACACTATATATACACACATATATATAGGCTAAATTCAGCATTCACTAAAAAGAAAGGCATATATATATTTTTCTTACAAAGCCTAAAGGACAGAAGGAAAAAGTTTATTTCAACATATTACTACTATTCAAGTCAGGTATAGTGAATATTAGCCTTTATACATCATATTGGTAGTTAAGACACCAGTTCATACATCATACTGTCAGTTAAGACACATTTATATTTAAGCCAAACAAAGCATCATCTGCCATGCATTTTTCCTTTCTTGGCCTTTTTTTTTCTTGTGTGAAAATATAAAACTTTCATTTTCTGCCACACAAGAACACGAGGATATCAACTGAGGGCTTCATAATACTATATCTGTGTTGTTTTGCACAATCTAATGAGAACAGGGAACTAGTTTACAATCCAAACCACATCCTTCAGTCAAACCCAGCAAAATGAATATTATAAAATAGAAGACCCCATCACCCAGTCCTGCCTACAGAATGTTTGAGGTTTTCTGCCAAGGGATTTTGCAGGAAGAAAGTTAGGGGCCTCCAACATACTATAAATTGTGTCTTGGTGTATAGCAGAAAGTGTGTGCCTGCTATCTTTACAGATCCTTACACACTATATCTTTAAATGTAAAATGTAAGCAACAGGGCTGCCAAACAATTATAGTGTTTAGAGAAGTTGATGACCTACATATGTTTAAAATACTGCTCTATGTTTAGACTAACGTGATTGAAAACATTCTGCAAAGAGTAAGTATAAATTTGCAAAACTTCATTAAAAAGAACTTTTGAAGGCATCAAGTGCTTATAGAGTAGGATATAATGATCAACCATTAACATGTACCAGAACTCAGTATTGTTGAAAGAGTGCAGATCATGTTTTCTTTCCCCAAAGAAATGACATAATCTTGATAGGGAATAACAGTTTTGTTAAAGGCACTGCTTAAGAAATTCTGAGATCAAACCTATCCAGGCAATTATGACCACAATGCATTTCAGCCATGCACAGAATTATTATGGTGACCTGCAGCAAGGCAGACAAGACAGCATAAGGGGCTCATCTCTCCAAATCTTCTGGAAGTTCCTCAAAGGGTGGCTAACTCAGTAGGCTTAAGGATCCCAGGAAAACAGAGAAGTGTATACAACAACAAAGATACTCTCTCCTAATCTTTTAAAATACAATTGTTTTATTATGGAATAATTTTAATGCTTGGGGTTTTTTTAATGTAGTCTGCTTTTATGCTGCTCAGGGTCACATTTGTCAGATGGATGGCTATATAAATGGAATGAATGAATGAATGAATGAATGAATGAATGAATGAATGAATGAATGAATGAATGAGCTGTGACCTTATATGCACGCACAAAGGGCCAGTGCCTCAGTCATACTCAGTAGTAATGTAAGATTATATATTTCACTTTTTAAGTGTATATAGATAGTTCTCAACTTTCAGCAGTTCATTTAGTGACCATTCAAAGTTACAATAGGATTGAAAAAAGTGACTTATGACTATTGGTGGGATTCAAAATATTTACTACCAGTTTTGTAGGCATGTCATGGTGGGTGTGGTGTGGTGTGGTAGGTGTGGCATGGTGGGCATGGCAGGGGAAGGATATGCAAAATCCCCATTCCTTCCTTACCCCACTAACCTACTTTCTAGCTCTTTTCTCCTGTGCAAAAGAAGACCCAACTGATTAGCTGGGACTTAGGAGGCAGATAATAGATGGGGGCGGGGCCAGTCAGAGATGGTATTTGCCGGTTCTCCAAACTGCTCAAAATTTCCACTACCAGTTCTCCNATGGGGGCGGGGCCAGTCAGAGATGGTATTTGCCGGTTCTCCAAACTGCTCAAAATTTCCACTACCAGTTCTCCAGAACAGGTCAGAACCTGCTGAATCCCACCTTTGCTTATGACCGTTTTTCATACTTATGACTGTTGCAGCATCCCTGTGGTATTGTGATCAAAATTCAGATGCTTGACAACTGGTTCGTATTTATGACGGTTGCAGGGTCCTGAGGTCATGTGATCATATTCTGTGACCATCTGACAAGCAAAGTCAATGGGGAAGCCAGATTCACTTAACCGTGTTACTAATTTCAGTGATTCACTTTATGACTGCATCAAGAAAAATCATTAAAAAAAGGACAAAACTCACTTAACAAATGTTTTGCTTAACAACAGAAATGTTGGGTTCAATTGCCATAAGTCGAGGACTACCTTTAATATATATATTATGCTTTAATATATATATTATGCTATTATGCTGTGCTATTATTTTAGATATTTTGTATAGTCCAATAGGAACATTTGTTTTTACACACAAACAGATACAGAAGGCTTTCCTTCTGTAAAGTGTACCCACCTTGGGAAAATGTAGACAGAGTCTTTTCATTGCATTGTTATTGAACAATGGATATCTACTATAGGCCCATTTTTCCCAAAGTTCCATTCTGTTCTTTGTATTCTTTGTGTTCATGCTGACAAAATCCGTAGGGGAGGTATATGCATAAAGAATATACTAAAAGAACCAAAAATGGGGGGGGGGGTTTGGCTACCAGAGTGGGAGCTGTATTACCAGGCCTCAGCACTCACATGGGTGAAGGGGTGGTTAAAGCCGAAGAACAAAATAATAGTGACATTAGAAGGACACGATTTACAATGTGTATGGTATGGGAAAATTAAAATACACAGATTCTTCCAAAGGCACTATATCAGGACTGCTCTGCTTTCAGTGTGGGAAAAAAAAATCAAACAGAATCATTACATGAAAATACCGATCTGGCTATCCATGATGGAAGTGCTAATACATCCTAATGTTCTAGAACTGGAAAAATCGTAAGGTACAAAGACATCCTAAATGAACAAGGGGAGTTAAAATCAAAACAGGAACTAAAAAAATCAAGGAATCGATTTGGCCTGATGGCCACATATTCAAATACAAATGAGACACAAGAAAGATGCAGAAATATATGGATTTTACAGGAAACCTTAGAATGAGGTCAGATATTTCTCGGGACAGATGACAAATTAATAAAGAAAATTTATAATTACTTATTGAATGTTAAAATGGAAGAAGAATATGTAAAAGAAGCTATGATGGTATGGGCCAAAAATTTTGGATATAATATAGAAAGAAATTACAAACTAACAATGTCAACAGCATACAAAGAAAACCTTTACAAAATGATCTACAGATGACGTTTGCCACTAGCAAGAATGGCAAAGGTGTTCCAAAACATATCGCCAGTGTGCTGGAAATATAAACAGATACTGGGGTCCTATTACCATATGTTTTCCAATGGGAAAAAAAATTGGCTAAAGATAAAAAGGTGATTAGAAGAAATGATAGCACAACAAATAGATTTAAAACCCAAAGTGTTCTTACTAGGTATACTACCAGGGAAATATAACAAAAGAGCTATATATTTAATATTACATGTAATAATGGCAGCAAGAATTATGTATGCACAAAACTGGAAAAACAAAAGTATACCTACAGATGAAAATGTAATAAAGAAAATACTAGACTGCACCAAAATGGACAGGTTAATAATTAAAATTAAGGGTAAAGAGGAAAAAGTGTATTATTAACATAGGACTCATTTTATAAATGGTTAGAAAACAGAAGCAGAAGTTAGTAAATTCATAATTAAGGACGATAAACAAAATAGAAGTAAATGTATATAGATATATAAGCATAACACTATAAGCAATATTATCATTGGATTACATTTGATTACATATTAAATTAGAGTGACTAGAACTATAGAGCAACTAGAAATGAAGATATTGTTTATATTATGAGAATAATGGCTATAATTATGGTATATATGTGTATTCAAGAGAGATTTGATGCAGACAGTACACTGTCATTGCAGAAATGGAAACATGATATATAACAAAGGAAAATGTATAATAAAAAATTATATATGTTTTTTTAAGTTTTCGTGGGTACTTACATGAATGCAGTTCAGCTTCCTTCAGGTATTATGCCACGTAATTGTCGTGCTTTTAAAGTTGTAGCAACATTTCAGCAGAATCCCTACAATGACGTGGGATAATACCCGAAGGAAGCTGAACTGCATTCAAAAATTATATACATATATATGTATATATGTATGTGTATGTATATGTATATGTATATGTATATGTATATGTATATGTATATGTATATGTATATGTATATGTATATATAAAGAATATACTAAAGGGGAAGTGTGATGACCAAAAAAAAAAAAAAATAGAACCTTTGCTTTAGAAATCTCAGGCAAGAACACCTGATTTTTATTCATCTATCTCTCCTTGGCCAATTACGCATTGTCAAACTTTTGTCACCAAGTAACTGCTATAATTACAATTAGTTCAGTGACGCTGAAAGTAGAGTTTAGAGAGGTGTATCTCTTCCCCCAAAAAATTATCAGTTGCATTTCCCTTGATTTGTTAGTGGAAATTTGCCACAAAATTTTGGCTGACCTCATGCAATCTATTAAAAACAATTAATTTCATTGATATGAGAAGCCCTTACAGGGTCATTGAACAAATTGGCTGTATTCTTCATCTGAAATTGCACTAGTTTTATGCACAAAGGATATGGTTAAAAGGGCTCCAAGTTTAGATGTTAATTTAAAACAAATGTCATTGGGTTGGATCAGATTTTTTTTTTTTAAATAGATGTCATCTTGACTATTTCAAGATGCAGCTTACAAACCAAATGAATTTTTATTAAGAAACAACATCGATGCAGTTCTGAGATTATAAGAACCACTGTTTGATATCTCTGGTTTTGGTAAAGTCCATTCACAAATCTATGAATAATAATGTATGCCTAATGTAGCACACATGATTTTGTACTCAAGTACTTTCTCTTTGATAGATTCAATAGATATTATTCTTTAGGGATTTAATACACAATAATATATGAAATTCTGATGAATAAAGGTAGCCGCTTGCCACTTGTATTTTTTATCCTATAAAAGACTTCTGTAGCCATAAGTAGTAGTGAAATTAATTCTCAGCTAAGAATATCTGATAAGGCTGAAGATACTGTATAGATAGAAAGAATCATAATTCTGAAAGATTTCTGTGAAAGAAGTTTTAGACCAGTTGAAAATCTAGGAGTTTCTCTCCTTCTCTCAGTAGATAAGATTACGAACAACTTTGTCCTATAGGCAAAATTGTCCAGGTTTTAGAAAATAGAATAAGAAGGTTGGAAAAATCCCTGATGAAACAGGATAATCTATACCATTTTGGGAAAATGACCATCTGGTCTCTTCTTGAAAATCTCCAGTGAATGATCTTTCTCAACTTCTGCAGGCAAGCTGATCCATTGTTTGGAAATTTCTCCTTAGTTCTAGGTTGTATCTTTCTTTAATGATCTTCCACCTGTTCCATCTTCCATCTTGTTCTGCCTTCTGATGTTTTGAAAAATAGGTTGACCCTTTCTTCTCTGTGACAGAGCCCCAAGTATCATGTTTGTCCCAACAATTCTGCATTGACCTGTAATTCTGCATGCAAGAAACTTTGTTGAAATATCCAGTCATTTCTATCATTCATATTTCAAGAGAGCCTGCATAAAATAATGAAAGAATCAGCAGAATAGCCCCCAAACTATTCTGCTCTCTGTAAAATGAAAGTTTATCTAGCTAGACATCTCTACTGTCTCTTAGAAGTTTGCATTTCACTGCTGAGTTCCATCCAGAAAGTTTCCTTTCATTTGAACAGAGTTTTCTAGATTGATTAAAAGCTTTCTAAAATACTAGGTGTTGATATTACATAAAGAAGCAAATCTGAATCATTTATCTTCCTTTTTAATAGAATTTGCAAACATTCTGCAAATAGAAATATACAACCATTGTTACAGAAACACATTTCCCACACTTGCTCAATCATTCTCCCTGAAGACTAAATTAACTTTCTTGATTTATATTTTAGAATCTGGAAAACATATATAGAAAAGTCAGCCTTCAGATGTACACAGAATATATTCCAATTTCAGCTATGGATAGACTTCTATTTGTTACTTTAACATATTAAGCTTAGTGCTGGAATTTGACACTATATATTTTTCAAGAGAGTTGTGATAAAAGAAGAAAACAATGTTCTGTGCAATGAAACCTTTATTGTCCTGACTTTCATTTTATGGATTTCACAAGCAATGGATAAAAATCTACTTTAGATTTCAACCCCCCCCCCAAAACAGACAAAGTCTGTTATATCTGAGGCAAACCAGACAATTGATGTAATGGACATAATGTCCATCAATTTTCATCATTTACATAATTACCTAATTGACCCTTTTCCATCATTTGCATCCATTTATGTCATTGGCAAATAAAGTCCAAACTGATAAACATCAGGCTTTTGAATGTCATTTCCAATCCAGAATCTGGGCCAAGATCCTAATCAAGGCGCCATCCCAACAATTCAGTTTTCTTGGCTAAAGCCAGGTTTATATTATTTAATGGCATGTTCTTAATTCATCTTTGGGATGAAGAAAATGAGGGACCAGAAGTTTACTTGGTAACTTAAGCAGCTCAGTAATACTGGTCTATTTTCAGAAGTTGGAGTTATCAGGAGAAATGGTTTGGCACCTTAACCATTTCCATTTTATATGCACACAGCAGTTAGAACTTTTCAAGCTCATCTATCATGTGGGACTTACCCTGGGACAGTGAGATGGTGTTGCGGTCTCTCTTACATTGTTTGATCCTCAGGGCAGCTAGCAGTTACTAGTGAGGCTGTGTGGAATTCACTTTAACGTTCTACTTTTCCAGCCTTGAAGCTTGGCTTCTTTTCCAATTGTTAATAAATTGCAACAGGGGTTCAGTTTACTTTATGGTGTACACAAGATTATCTTGGATTGAAATGGTACTCCCTAACTAGATGAGATCTTGAAAACATCTGGAAGCAATTCCATATTTCTGATCTTAGTAGACATGCTTCTATGTTTTGGAGGTACAAATCATATTTTGATAATATATGTAAATTGCAACAAGTCAGAAAGGCTTCAACTATTTTTGGAAAATGAAATTAGTCAACTGTAGGTAGCTATGACTAGATCCTTCTTGTGAGGTGAGAATGAATTTTCTTCTTTGCAGTCGAGGATGGAGAGAGTTAAACAGCAAGGTTTTACCATTGTGACTCTGTCATTTTATCCCACACAGTAATAACTTCATACTCACTTTCTCATTGTGTAGTTAAATCTGTTTATTTCCTCTGACATTTCACTTATTCTTATATATCCCAGTCAGGTACCCGCAGGGTCAATGAGTAGACATTTAAATTTAGGGCCTTAAGAGCTTTTCAGACAAAAATCCATCAGTCCAGCATCCTGTTTCCAATAGTAGTCAGCCAAATGCCTCCAGGAAGACCAAACCTTTAGTCAAATCCTTCTTTTAATGTTGTTTACTTCAACTAGGATTGAGGTTCCCCCTCCCACTATTTTCTACAGATTTTCACATGCACAAACACACGCACATCCTGCTGCCAGCATTTTCTAGATGCCTGAACTTGGTAACTATTTCGTGATGCAAATCCAATTTAATTTGCACAGTTTTGCCTGATTAGGGATGTTTTATAATGAATTTAAGCTCTGTGAAAAATTCCATCCAGGTGATATACAAAGAGGCTATGGCTCTTAATATGGCACAGGTTAAAGATGTCCAAAACTTGGAGAAGGGCAGGTGTTTGGCTGCTTTTTTCTCCCTAGAATATTGACTTTTAATTAGTGATGATTAAGGTCTGATTTCTATATGATCCATTTTCATCTCAGAGACCCATTTTGCCCTTGTGCTGTTGATATAGTTGAAAAAAGATCTACTGTTACTGGTTTAGCAAATGTATCTTTCCTACACTTCTCTAAGTTCATTAAAGGTTAGTTTATTCTTGTTTTAATCATATGAGCTAAGCAGAAACCTTCTGTATCTTGTGCAGTGTTATGTTTATTCAGTCTGATGTTGATGCATAGGATTTATTTACAAGAGCTTTTACAGGAAATGTGAAGAGTTAAACGTATGGGTCAGACTATGCTAGATACAAGAGCAATTTGTTTGTATTATTGCTCATCCTGTTTGATAGAATTAATCCTACTGGTTAGATCTGTATCACTTTTCTCCTTTAACTTCCTGAGTTCTCCTCCTAAAGCTGTATACTTGCTGGAAGAAAATGATCATCATAGTTGGGAATGTTCTTCATTCAGTACTTCTCAGCTATGTGTAATCACTCTTAAAAATAAAACCAACTCTCTTTCACCTTGACTTTGATTCCTGAATATCACATGAACAAATCCATGTTGTTTTCTTAATCTATTCCTGGATGTTGGTGGTGGTTTTTTTTTTTTTTAAATGAGCCAGTCTTGGCTGCTGATCCAAGATTTCCTCATGGCCTTCTATCTGACTAATAACTTGTCTGACTCCTATTATCTTTTTGAGATCAGACAAGTACATTTTAAAAAGCAGCTGTTCAGAGGGTATCAGGTTTGGAAGTAAATCATGTAGAAACATGAATCCTTGAACAAGGGCCTCAACAAAACTGTGTCCTTAAGGCAGGGGTGGGATTCAGCCAGTACAGACCAGTTCGGGTGAACCAGTAGTTCCAGTGATCAGTTAGCCCCGCCCACCTGCCCCTATATTTTATTTGTTTGAAGCCCAGTTGATAGGCATAGAAGAGCAGTATGCCATGCCTCACCTGTTTTACTCACCAGGGCTGCAGTAGAAGGTAACTTTTAGAGCTGTTTTCAAATGCACCATGCACGTGCAAAACATGCGCTCACCAGACCAATTGTTACACTGTCTTACACCACTGCCTTAAGGAATCCTACAATCCAGTTGCACCTGGCCTTCATGCCTGCAACAGTTTGTTGGAACCCTTCAGATCCATTTTTGTAAATCAGTTTTTCCATGTGGAGTTTATCTGAGGGTAAAATTAATTATCATTATATTTGCCCTACCTTAAAGATTCTTTCAAGATATTTTTGCCAGTTTATGTGTTTCAAGGAGCAATAAGGGAACAAATACCAGAACTTCCATTTCAAACAATGAAATGAGGAACATCTGATTTCTCAAGAATTATGACTTAAATCAGAGAAATGCTAAAAAAAATTATTATTTTATAAAAAGTCATTTTAACAATCAGGGTCATCTAGCTAGAAAATTAATGCAGTTTATGGGTGCAACAAATATTTATTACATTTTGGGTTTTTTTGTTCAATTTAATCTATAGTTTAAATATTTTTATATACTGTTTTGGATTTGAATTTTGTTACTGCTTTGAGTATACCTCAACTGAGACAAATCCTTATTCTTTTGAATAGTCACTGTATCCCACCCATCTATCCTCAACTGAATCCCACAGTACTACAATCATGTTTCCAAGATGCCATCTCCTGGAAATAAATTATATGTCAATATTTATGATTCTTATACACAGCTACTGTTTCAGACCAAAGCTTTTCAGGATGCAACAGTAGAGTGAAGTATTTTATTATGCTCTTCCTAGTTAACGTACTGAATTTGCTACAACTCAGTCAAGTGAACCTGGAATGATTTAGAAGGAAGTTAGGCAAATTCATGAAGCTAGGGACATAAGAGTTATTAGTTAATTTGATAAGGTTATATTATCCTGGAGACTACAATGCTAATACAGAGTAGTAGTTTAGCTGCCTAAGACTGCTAGCCCATTTGGCTCACACTTGTGTGCTTTCTAAGGCACACTACAGGGGGGTGAGCTAGCTCTGCACCAGAAAGCCATCAGAGTTACTAATCAGCATGGATCTCATTGTGCAGATATTTGATGGGCTGCTTCAATTTATAAAGGCTCAAGGGATTGCTGCTTGAAGCTGCTTCATAAATGAATATAATCCCTCCAATGCTAGTAAAACCTAGGGAAAGGGCAACATTGCTTCATTCTATTTTCTCAGTGTACTATCTCTTCTTGGTTATGATAAGGAGAATTGCATGGTAGACCAAAGCACTGCAGATGTAAATCAAAGCCATGTAATTTAGGCTTAATTTTCACTCATCTAAGACAATATATTGCTCAATATCAGGAAGCATGGATGGAAGCATGCTTTTGGAAGCATGGACAGGTTCTCTTATATTATTTCCAGAATCTCAATTTCCTCTCTAAAACCAGGAGGTTTTCCTACAACTACCAATTGTTCTTGCAAATTACAAGATTAAATGTTGTTTAAAGCTATTCAAAACTAGATACAATAAACATTCAACAGATTTAAATATCAAAATAAATTGTTCCAACATAATTTAACAGTTAAGGATTTGAGGATCAAAAATACCCAATTCATTCAAAGGTTTTTAAAATAAAAAAAGAATTATGGCTATCATTTCATCTGAATTATAAACTAATCAGAGTCATTTTTGCTCTTTGACCTTCTGAAGAAATCACATGCTTTGCTTCTGTTCTCTGATTGCTAAAGTAATCCAGATGCACCCTGCCTGGTGGATATATGATGTGACCATTTCATATTTAACCACTTTTTAGAGATTATATTTCCCTCCATGTTTTAAAAGACAGAGCTATGTTTGTCATTATTGACCTTATGAGTTGATGGTTTGTTCCCTTTGTGGAGTGCTGAATAAAATATTGTATAGCAATCAGATCCATCATATAGTCATGGTTATAAGGGTGTTAATGTTAAGTCTTCAGACTATCCAAATAGTCTCTAGAAACATATTGCTTTATTTTTCAAGAGAAAATATTTGCCCAGAAATATGACTGCATCAAAATTCATGCTGTAGTTGTACTTTGTGTATATTCAGACATATTTCTAACAAATATGTACATACAAAATAAAATGATCTCTGCTTGTCTTTATATCCCTCAGAAGCCAGCAAGGACACATATGTGACTTAGACACTTTTTTAAAAATCATTGCTACATGAAAAGAAAGAAGTTTTCTTTTAAAGAAGGAATGGTGGATTCAGACCAGTACGTGCAAGCTTGGTGGATAGAATTCAAGGGTAGAATTGAGGGTAGAATTGGCCTCTACCCTCAAATGTCATTATTGAAGGCAGGCCACTGCTTCATGAGCTCAATGCCCTCTTCTCAAGGAATACTGAGAAACTATATCTATTGAGTGTAGACATATGGAGATCTCTTTGTGCATTTCATTGCATTTGCAGAGTTTCAGTAAATGACCCAGAGTTGAAATAAGAAGTATGTTTCTCATTGAACTAATTTTAATAACACCTGGAAATAATCATTTCAAACTTCTGGTAGTAAAAGGAAAAGGAGACAAAAGAAAAGAAAACAGAGTGATTTTCATCCATGCTCTATCTTCACTCACTCCTGACTATGGATTAACCTTTGCCCTCCCCTACCACCCACAACATCCTCATGTCTTATAGGCCTTCACAGAGAACCTGTCGCTACCTAGATCAGAGGTGGGCAACTGACTGGCTCAGGAAGTCTGGGAATTGAAGTCCACAGGTTGTAAAGTAGCCATTGTTGCCCACTCCTGATCTAGATGGAATCACAGTAAAAGCAATTCAGAAAGAAAAGATGTAAAACCAATAGAAAAGAATGCATGAACATTTTCATGGTAAGTAAAACAGGAGCATTATTGAAACTATTCATCAAAAATAGTGAAAAATAATATTTCTGCCTTTGATACTTCTCTGTGCATACACAGGCAGAAAAGATATTTTCATCAAAGGCTATCTAGGCGCTGATTCACATGGATGTGTCAACTTTGGAAGTCATATTACTGTCTCAGAGTTTTGTTGGAGTTTATTTCCCTGGAATGCTGACAGGATGTTTTCAAGATAAAAGCTTTCCATCTCAGGATGTTGCCTGTCAAGTCAGACCCACAAAGCCAAATGGTGCCTTTCTGAACATTCATAATTGTACTCTAAGGAAAACTTTCTTGCCGTTAAACAATTTAAATACTTGCTCTTCTGAACTGTGAGCCTCGTGGACTCAAATTGGTATACTAATACCTTGTAAGAGACTGCTCCGATTTCTGATCAGATAGGTAGCCATTTTGAGGAAATAGCTAGAACTCTGAAAAATACAATGTAATCCAGCCTTAGTCATGTTTATTCAGATGGAAATTTTGTTATGGTTGGACATCAATAAATGTTCCTAATTTCATTATGCAGTTATTCCATTGGTTAATTTCACCTTGTACTGCATAATTTTATTTTTATTAATGTATTTTATTATTGTATTTTTACTTTACTTTTTAGTTTACTTATAAACACCCCGACTTCCACCACCCCAATATCATGAAAAAGTGAATTGGGACAGCATACAACAGATAGTTAACATATAAAAAAAATTTGTTTGGGGGAAAAAATTAGAAACCAAAAAGTAGCAGATGTCAACAACAATGGAGCCATCTCAGTAACTTACTTGTCTCTTGAGGTCTCTGATGACATAACCAGATTTTGAGGAACTTCTAGAAAATCAACAGGAATGGAGCTAACCTCACTTTGGGAGGAGGGGAGAAGATGTTCCTTAAGACCCAGATCACAGTAGCCTCCTGGGTCCCACCAAGCATAGCTCCTTAGCAGATTGGACTCTTAGCATGCTTCTTCTGCTGAACACATAACTATTTGCACCAATGCATTTTGTACTATATTAGCTTCTAGATACTCTTCAAGTCTCATGTGCATTGCTGTAGTCCAATTAGGAGGTGACCAGAGCATGAGTGACCATGAGCAAAATTTAGGAAAAGGCACAACTGGTGCACAATACACAAGTGTATGAGCAACACACAACTTGTCTGTAATCCAGAGAGGCCTGGAAGTGAATGTCATTCCTTTTGGAGTTCAAAATGGCATCATCCACAGTCAAGAAAGTAGTAATATGCATATGATTATAGCAGAAGAAAAAATCCTAACTATAAAAAAATAATTCAATGTACAAGTACTGAGCATGCTTACTCGCCACTGACCATAAAAATATGAGTACAGATGGAAATTTTCCGTAGAAGATTGTGATGGATGGATGGATGGATGGATGGATGGGAGGGAGAGAGGGAGGGAGGATCTCATCAGGATTTTTCTGACCTCCATCATGTTACAATAATTCCTCCCAGTCTATTATTTTTGAAATCCTGATTTCAACCGCACTAACATGAGGAAAACATATTTAACTGTCTGTCAAATTGTTGTAAAATTGGGGATCTGCCCACAACAAAAATGACAGCTTAAGAAGAAATTTCTTTACTTGTGCCAAAATGTTGTATATGAGAGGGAGAGAGTTGAACAAACTAAATATATTTCTGCTTTGAGATGGGGTTTGAAATTGGGTGCTATCCTGCTCCTTCTAAAATAATGGAAATTAGTTCTAAATAGAAACTTGGGCTAATTCTCAGCCAAGAAATGTGTTCATATGTGTATTTCACATGACAAGGCCAGGGAAAGTGATTGAAAATTATATTTATGAGAGGGATCAGAAATTATGTTGTCCAATAGTTTATCTAATCTGACTACCTAAATCAAGTCAAAAATCATGAAAAACATATTGTTCCTATTGTGGAATATGGGAATCCAAAAATTTATATTGTCTCTTTCACATATGTAGTGAGAGAAATTGAGTTCTACAATGTGAAATGCTCAACTCCTAAAATTGCTTATCGGAATGCCCCATATTCTATCACATAGTCTGGATCTAACAAGGTTTTCTAACAAGGTTTTCCCTTTGATCTTATGAAGCGTTCATGAAGAAGCACCAAGGGACAATTTTTGGCTTGTATGTGCCAGCATAAAGCATCAATAAGCAAATCTACATTATGTGATGGATTGAGATCTGCATACATGCCCATGTAGTTGGGCATTAACTCTAGCTGAGAAGGTCTCGTCTTCTTCCTTAGTGATCTCATCACTGATGTTGCTTTTCCTTCCTTCTTTCCTTCCACTAACTATGAGTATTAGTAACAGAGGTGATACAGGAGACCTCTTTGAGTTCCATACGAGTTATATGTTGCCCAGACATGAAATAAACCACACTGAACCAGATAATATCCCATAAGAGAAATCTTGGGTTAATAGGTTTTCATTGTGCAATTATCATTCTACTGGTATTTGTATTTTGAGATTTTGTTATCCCTACAATCATAATCACAATCCAGAAAGTTACTGCGTAAAATAGCATTAATCTGTCACAAAACATATGTTCAGATTTTTTAGATTTTTATCCCATCTTTTTTTCATATACAACTCAAGGTACACCAAATACTTCTTTCTCCTCTTATTTTCCCACAAAAATAAACAACAAGATGTGATGGGCTGAAAGTGACTGACTGACCCAAAATCATCCAGCAGATTTTTTTAATGCCTAAAGCAAGACTAAAACTGACAGTGTCCTGGTGCCTTAACAACTACTATACATCAAATTGGCTCCCTCAGCTTAGTACCAAAATCAATCAATATAACCACATAGTCTCAATTATTAACAGCAAGAAATTATAATCTGTAACACAGAGATAAATCAAGCAAGATTGCAGTAATTCCAAGGCAAATACATAAGTAGGCAAATTATTCTCATAAAACGTTGAAGCTTTACTGCCCTTACTTTAACACACCCATAAAAAAATAACTACTATATCATATGAAATGTTTTTTCCAGCCAAAATTTTTGAAAATATTTGGCTCAGTTATTCTTGTTAGCAAGGGATATATACAAATGTTGTTCTATTTGAAATCATCCTTATTCTGAGTAACAACTCTCTGTTGGTCATCAAGCAGAGAATCAAATCATATATCATATAAGCATATATAAAAATCATACAATCCATTGACCTAATATGATTGATGGCAGTAATGAAATCCGTTCTTAATCTGACATATGGCGATTTGTTTACACATTATGTAAGAATATGTCAAACATGTAGACAGTAGGGTGTTTTTTCCTTTAATAGGCCAGTATAAGAAAACAGGAACTTCTCACGCTATTCCAAAGAGTTTAATTTATGCTATGTTGAAGTGCTTACTTCTCTCCCATTTTCTTCTCAAAAAGTCTCCCTTTTTGGTTCCCATTTTATATTCCTTGGGATTTGTATCTTTTGTTCCTAAACAGAAAGTTAATAGCAATTTGACAACAGAATGTATGCTAGTCTGAGACATTTTTCTGCTGAGATGAAGAGTAAAATGGCTGCCCTTTCCATATCCCATACAGAATTGATAACAATAATTCCTCCTTCAACATGTCTTATTATTCATTACTATGACGCACATTGAAATTCTTGATCTTGGCATACTCATCTTGGTAATTGATGTGCCAGTGTTCTAAAATTCAAATATTTTCAGAAAGATAGGGAGTCTATACAAAGCTTGAAATAATGTCTCACAAAATGGAGTGTGCTCAGAACTTACATGGAAATATACTTTCTGAAAGGGAGAGTGCAGAAATCCAGAGAAAGTGGCCTTGGAGAACAACTATCAATGACTGGAGACAGATGGTGGGAAGAGAGGCATTGCCTTCAATGAAATGAAGTACAGTAGACCAACCACCTCTTCTGGAGACAGAAGTTAGAAAACACCACCATGGATGAAGAGCAAGAAAAGATAGTTGGAGGCGGCCCACATGGAGGACCCAAATCAGCTAGAGAGAGATATCATACATTCACATCCTCCACAAATGGTTAGTGAATTGTCTTTTTTGCTAGAGCAAGCAGGAACTGCAGATGGATCCAAGGAATTAAATCTGGTCCGGGACCAAATTGAACAGGACCCCAAACATGTGTAAACAAGCTTCGACATGACTTCGGCTGAAGTCATGTTTACCTTCGCTTTGTTTATTAGTTGCCACTCATTGGACTAGAATGTGGTGCCTTAATCTGCTAGACAAAGCATCAACCAAAAGCAGGGTGAGAACCAAGGTCATGGCCACAAACATCTGCTGAGACCTAGAGGGAAGCTACTACTGAATTGATTGGCACCACTTGAAAGTAGGAAGTTTCTATTCTTTTTGTTACTCTGAAACATGGGAAATACTCAGAGCCAGCTTCACCTTTCTAAGTGCCGATATGATGTACTCAATAAAAGGCCCCTCAAGCCTGAAGGGAGTTTCTGAGTCCTGGCTGAATTGGGTTCATTGTTTGGAACTATATCACTTGCCCTCAAAGATGGACTTCCTTTGTTGGGTAAGGCAATTGAGCAATTTTTCAGCTGCCTGGAGAGGAAAAATCTGCCTAGTGAAAAGAAGCTACCTGGTCTAAAGAATCTGCCTGGTTTCAGGAGAGGAAAGCCGACGCGGGGAACGAATGAGCTGTGGGTTTGCGGCAACTGCTGGCAAGGACTACAAGCTTACCTGTGGGTGAGTGTCTCCCCTAGCTCCTCCTTATAGATCAGTGGTGCATTTTTCAGTGGGAGGAAGGAACAGGTAAACGGCTCAAAGATTTACTGTGGACCCGAGTCAGAAACAACTTAAAAAGCAAGCACTCCAGAGTGGAAGGAGTGAGTGTGGAGATTAAGCAACAGTGGCTTAATTTATGTTTTTACCATCTAACTCTGGAAGTTAAATGGCAGCTTGAGAAAAGTGCAATTAAAGGAGGAAAAAAAAGGGGAGTAGACGAAGAAGAGGTGTGAAAGAAGAGGTGTGAAAAGAGGTGTGAAAAGAGGTGTGAAAAAGGTTTTTATTCAGGAAAACTGCCTTTTGAAACTGAGACTGATTGAGAATTCTGATGATGGAAGAACTGGAATGATATCTACAGTTTCCATTTAAATCAAATCACCAAAAATAATTCTAAACAGCCACTAACTGGGGAGAACAAAGGAGACTCATGGAAAATTAATAGTCTTCATATAAATCACCCAGCTCCATTTAAACAACCTAGCTGATTAGTCAGCCTGAATTTAAATTCCCACTCAGCTGATTGGACAACCTCCACTAAACCCCACCCAAATCTCATCCTTTCCAAACTCCAAAGTAGATGATTGGTGAGCTCATTCCATCTTCTCCATTCAAATCTATCAAACAGCAATGCTTCCTCTTTAAAACAAAAACAAAGCAAAACAAAAACAAACAAACATGGCTTTAAGGAAAAACAAAGGAACTTTACACAACAAACCTCCAATACTTTCCTACCAACACAATTTGAGTACCTCAAGACCAAATATTTATAGATAATGCTTTGTCTATAATAAGTGATTTATCTTATAATATGATAATTAATTGTTAAATGACCACTAACTTACTGATTCATTGAACTGATAGAGATTTAATACTGTAACATTGATTATCTCGTCTATTGATTGATTGATTCTTAGTAATCAGTTGACTGATTGATTTTTAGTAATAAGTACCTTACTTTTAATTTGTTCTCAACTTATCAATTAACATTTATTAATTACCAACATTCATTAACTGTCTACCTATCACATTAATTAGCTATTGTAATTGTTTAGTGTACTATTGTCATTGACCATGCCAGCCAGAAACTGCCAGAAATCCAAATCCTCCACTACAAACAACAACAAAATAATATCTCTACCATGACTTCCCAGACTCCTGTCATGCTTTCAGAGTCTTAAAACCATCAATGAAAACGAAAATAACATCTAATGCAACCTATGTAACAATCGAGCCCATCTTGCCTGCTTAAAAATTAAACACAAGGCATAGCTGATTCTCCTAAAGCATCAGATACATTCCTTGTCCTGTTCATCAGTTTTCCTAAGCTAAACCAAACCAAGTACCCTGTCTGACAGAGTTGATAGTATGAGAATCACTCATGCTTCAATAGAAAAACGCTTAGCAATAACGTTTTGAAACAAATTATACAGAAAGCCTAATTTCTCTTGAAAAGAAAATACAGCAATGATTAAGCAATACTACCTATGAGCTCAAATTCAAACCCTCAACGCACAACACTACCACAACTACCATACCTCAACTGACATCACAACCTACAACCAAAAATAACACCACAACAGAGGGCGGAGCTTGCGCATGGGCAGTTACAGCAATTGTATCTTTAAAGCTGCTAAGATCACTGCTTGAATATCTACATCTGCAGGACCGGTCCCCAACGACCTAAAACCATCCCGTAGAGATTGGTGATTGAGGAGGAACATCCTGGTTTGATTCCAGGGACATTGCACAAGTCCCTGGTAGATCAGGAGAAGCCTTTTTTTCCTGCCGGTGGAGAGGCATCCATTAAAGCTGCTGAAGCTGGGTAGCTCTCCAGAATGGAAGAAAGCTGGAAGAAAGTGGTGTCATTTGGTGCAGATAATTTGTCTAACCTTATTTTTTTCTGGAGATGAAACCCTCAAAGAGACTAAAATTAAATCTTAAAAGACGTTTGTTAAATTTAAAATAAGTAACGCTGCCCGTGGAGGCTTGGATCATGTTTTCCTTCTCTTCTGTTTTATTGTACAATTTGGCTGTTATCATTCCAGGACTCTGTGCTTTTCATTGAATAAGATAGTGAAGAAGAGCATGTAGACTGTTTGCAGGTGGTCTTCTGTGGAACTACTGAAAGCTGGAATCTGGATTTTATAATTGAAAATAGAAGATTGAAGTTGACCTTGAAAAAGAGAACTGAAATTTTTGTTTTCTGATTTTAGTAAAGAGCTCGCACATGTAAGTGGAAGTGCATTGCTTATTGACAGGATTGCAGTACTCTCCTTTCCATTGTTATCCTTATTTTTATACTCTGGATTGAGTCCTTTGGATGCAAGAATAAGACTACTTTCCCCCCCTCCTCCTTATGTTTTACCTTTTAAGCAAGGGAATATACAGAGTTCTCTCTTTTTAAATTCTTTGTAATTTTTTTTATTTTTACATCCTTTTTCCATTTTATCTTTTTCCATTTTTTCTACATATTAGAAACAAATTGGGATTAGAGATATTCAAGTGCCTGAAGATTTTTTCCTTTCCCTTTTTTATCTTTTTCTTTTTATTTTATTTATTTTTTACTGGAGTGGCGCTTGGCCTGCTCTTGCTTTTTCTTTCTCAATTTTTCGATTAAGTACTCTAAGATGAGCAGCAAAGAACCAGCCTCAGCTTCTTCAATCTGACATTCTCTTCCTCCCATCTTAGAGGACAATGATCAACACAGGTATGTTACAACAACGAGAAGAGTAAAGAACGCCTGACACTGCAGATGAATTATGCAGAGAATTCCAAAAGATACCAAGTAATAAAAGCAGATAATATTGAAAAAGAATGGAAAATATTGAGCAAAGAAACTGAAAGACGACAAATAGAAAAATTGAAAATATTCAACCAGATGATGATTGCAATACAAGGACAGAATCAAA